>VMDO01031049.1:9654-20647 GCA_007922755.1 Pedetes capensis
GAGGGAGGGTGAAAGTTGAAACAACCAAAAAAGGAGGTCGAGGGAGATCAGGGGGAATGAAAAGTCGTTACTCCTCCATACACACAATGAACAAAAAAAGTACCAGCGCTCCTGCAGCCTCATGAGAGATGGGCCTGTGGTAGAGAGGCCAATGGTTATAGTGCTGAAAGCCAGAAGCATCACCAGAACTAAAGCATTGAACAGAGAGGGAACAGGAAAGAAATGCCCCAATTCCTCTGTCTTCCCTCCCTGAGGACTCTGCTTGGTGCCTCTCACTGGCTAAACCTGATGAGAAGACAAGTGGAAGCGGCCTGGGTGGAGTGGGCTGTAGATACAGGCTTATGGAGCTCAGAATACGGGAGAAAATGAACCAGGAGGGGTTGAATGGGCAAAGGAGGAAGAGCCAGTATGTCGAGGCAGCCTACTTGTCCACCACATTTCTTTGTCCTGTCTTCAGTAGGACTCCACTTTGGTGGAGTGAGGTCTATGCAGCCAAAGTGTGGTAGAAAGGTGTTGGTCAATAGGACTGAGTATTCGACAAGTATGTGCCTAGTCTTATCTAGCTTTGCTAACAAGAAATCATGAAGCTTTTCTTTTTCCTGCGAACCCCACTTGTGTGCCTATTTCTCATTTCATTATTTTTGTGTCTCTTCACTCACACTATCCAGATTTATATTTTGCCTCTTTATGCATACCAATAGCTGATAGCACTATAAGAGTGCCATCCATACCAGATATATTTTTAATGGGCACCAATGTTTGGAACTAGTATCAAGAGATGCCAAGGGGAACAATCTATCTTCACCAGTGGATGAGAGATCGCCATATTTTGGGCTTTAGCATGATGTTTCTGGGCCAGGTCTGCTTTAATAATATCACAAGGGCCTTCTTCACCAAATATTCTGTCTCCATCAAACATGACATGTCCACATGAAGAAAAGATGAGGCAAAGATTTGAGTCAAAGGCCAGAGCACCTTCCACAATGTTGAGAATAGAAGGAAACTTTGGAATGACAGAATGGTACTGAGGGTAGATGTGTAATTTCCAACTAGGAAGGGAAAGGTGTGAGCAGAAGACCCATGGTTATAGAGTCCCCACTACTTCCAGGTGTCAGGAAATACTCAGAAATTTGCTTGGTGGCGGCTGGTGAGGCAGAGACTCTTTACTTTGGAAGCAGACAGCTTCATGGATTTAAGAGTAATCTATGCTTCTGGGCATACCTGGCTAGTCTCCTTTGTAGCTAGGAAGCTTCATACAGGAAGTTATTTTATTTTCTAGCTCAGCTTCCTCATCCAAAAAACAGAAATAATACCTAGAATTTACAGATTATAAAAAGTAATATGGTGTCATGCACAAAACATTGTATCCAAAACACTGTAATTTCTTTCTCTTCTGTTTGAAGTTAAAGCAGCCTTACTTTCTCTATGTAATTTCATTATACTCAAATAGCACCCACCCATAATTCCACCTAAATTAGAGAACTTACTTTAGAGTCTATAATTTTTGTGTTTGTTTTCCATTTCAAAGTTTTCTTTGTTTCTAACCAAACACATGTCATAAAAATAATTAGAAGGAAAAAAATACGGCCAATTCAAAAGAAAAAAATGATACATAATATGTCAGCAAATGGAAATCTGCTAAACAGCTTAATTCCTTGGTGGAAAGGAAAAAGAAAAGTCTAGAAAGAAGGGTGGGAGAAAAGAGCAACATAGATTTTTTACAAATCTGTGAACATGTCATTTATAAGTCAAAGTGAGGACAAAAATAAGTGCTATTATGGCAATTTTCAGTCTGTTTGCTATTTTGATTGCTGTGAATATGCTGGGGAATGGCAGCTACTTTCTGAAATGGCATGCATTTATGTACTGATAAATAAAGCAGCAGGCAAACCTTGGGAGGTCCAAAACCAGCAGGGTATTTCTCTCTAGAGTCAGTTTGTGCTTGCCTCTTCATACCAGAGGCAGAGTGACCAGCATTAGTTTCCATCAGCTGTGTATTAGTTCCCTACAGCTGCTGCAACAAATTCCCCAGAATAAATATGTGTAATAAATTACCACTCAGTAGCTTAAAACATCACAAATTCTTTACCTTATAGTTCTAGAGGTCAGAAGTGCAAAATGGGTCCATATGACAGCATTTATTCTGGAAGCTCTAGACAGGATCCATTTCCTTGCCTTTTCTACCTTCCAAAGGAGACTAAAATCCCTTAGTTCATGCTCTAACTTCTGCTTCCCTCATCACATGGCCTTTTCTTACTCTGACCTTCCTCCCACTTTGTGGATGCTTGAGGTTGTATTAGCCCCACCTAGATAATCCAGGATAATCTTCCCATGTCAAAATCCTTGAAATAATCCTGACTGCTAAATCTCTTGTGCAATGTAAGGAGATATGTTCATAGGTTTAAGAGATTAGGAGCCAGACATCTTTAGTCCACTATAAGCTGTTTCTCCAAAGGTTCTTGTTCATCACTGCTTCTGGGATAGTGGAAGGCTGGCACTGGGGTCAGAATTCCTTCTCATAAATCCTACCTCCACCCATCTCCAGGTAGGCATCCTGGAGTAAACTATTCAATCTTTGAAGGATAATTATAGCAACTACATTTCATGTTGTCATTAGGTATTAACATGAACAAAATCAAAAGCTTGTATAGGCCCTCAGTTTTAGAGCCCAACCAAGGTTAATTACCTTTATAGCTATTATTATTATTAAACAATAAAGAGGAAGCAAAATATGTATAACTTGCAATGTTGAGATAAGGGAAGCTGTTTAATTTTTTTTAATTGCCTTGTTACTTTTGGGACACACTGAAAGTTTATTAGGACTTATAAACTCAGGTGTTAGTTTTATAAGCCACAAAATAATCCTGTTTTCACTGAAACTTCTTTAGAAATTATTCATCTATCCATTCAATAGTTATTCATTCAATGGAATATAGATTTTTTTTCTTTCTTCCTTTCTTCCTTCCTTTCTTTCCTTTCCTTTTCTTTCTTCTTTCTTTCTTTTTCTTTTCTTCCTTTCTCTCTTTCTTTCTTTAGATTAACATGTATTAATTGTATACAAACAATCATTCAAAAGCAACTGCAGCAGTATATAGACAGGGAACTGCTGGAAAATCCAGCCAGATTCAGAAGAGGACATGGAACCAGAGACATCATTGCTGATGTCAAACAGATATTAGCTGAAAGCAGAGAATACAAGAAAGATGTCTATAGATGTTTTATTGACTATGCAAAGGCATTTAACTATGTGGATCATAACAAATTATGGATAGCATTGCAAAGAATGGGAACACCAGAGCATTTAATTGTGCTCATGAAGAATCTGTACATGAGGCAATCATTTGAATAGTACAAGGAAACACTGCCCAGTTTAAAGTTAAGGAAGGTACATGTCAGTGCTGTATTCTTTCATCTTACCTCTTCAATCTCTATGCTGAGCAAATAATTCAAGAAGCTGGACTTTATGAAGAAGAATATGTCATCTGGATAGGATGACAACTCATTAACAAACTGTTTTGTGCAGATAACACAATTGTGCTTGCTGAAAATGAAGAGGATTTGAAACATTCACTGATGAAGAACAAAGAACACCACCTTTAGTATGGATTGTGCTTCAATATCAGCAAAACAAAAACTGGGTCGGTAAGCAACTTCAGGATAAATGGAGAAAAGATTGAGGTTGTCCAAAATTTTGCTTTACTTGGTTGAGGATCAACACCCATGGAAGCAGTAGTCAAGAACTAAAGAGAAGCATTGTATTGGGAAGAGCTGTTGCAAAAGACCTTTTTAAAGTGTTGAAAAGTAAAGCTGTCACACTGAAGATGAAGGTGCACCTGATTCATGCCATGGTATTTTCAGTTGCATGTATAGTTGTGAAAGCTGGGCATTGAATAAGGGAGACAGGAGAAGAATTGATGCTTTTGAATTATAGTGCTAGAAAAGAATATTTAATATACCATGGGCTTGGAAGCAAAGATGGCTACACTGTGTCTTACATATTTTGGACATGTATTCAGGAGAGACTAATCCCTGGAGAAAGACATCATGTTTGAGAGAGTGGCAGGTCAATGAAAAAAAGGAAGACCTTCACCTAGATGGATTGACACAGGTCTGCAACAATGGTATTAAACATAAAACAGATCATGTGCCTGGCACAGAATTGAGCAGTGTTTCATTCTGTTGCACATAGGGTTGCTATGAGTCAGACCCAACTTGATGGTTCCTAACAACCATAGTCATCCCACTGTCCTGGAGAACACCAGAACTTATTCCTTTTATCTAACTCTGTTTTGGTACTTATTATCCAATCTGCCTTTATATACTCTCATCACTATCCCCCTTCCTAATCTCTATTAATCACTATTCCACATTCAGTTTAACTTTTTTAGCTTCTACATATGAGAAAGAATATATGGTGTTTTTCTTTCTGTGTCTGGCTTATTTGATTTAACATAATATACTCCACTTCCATTCACTTTCCTGCAAATAACAGGATTTCATTCCTTATGGCTAAATAATATTCCATTGGATATGTATATATACCACATTTTCTTTAGCAATTCATCCATTGATGGGGATCTAAGTTGATTTTATATCCTAGCTATTGTAAATTGGTAACATTAAACACTGGACTGCAAGTATCTCTTTGGTTTGCTGATTTCGTTTCTTTGGATGTACGTGTATTGAATAAGAGCAATTAAAGAGGATATCTCTGTCCTGTCCCAGATCTTAGAGGAAATGTTTTCATTTCCTCATCAGTAGTGTTAAGGTTTGTTATACATACGTTTTATTATGTAGTAGTATGATACTTCTGTACCTAATTTGTTTAGGGTTTTTATCATGAAGAAATGTTTAATTTTATTATATAATCTTTCTGCTTCTGTTGAGATGATCATATGACTTTTATAATTCATTCTGTTGATTTAATATGTTATATTTATTGATTTGTATATGTTGAACCATCTTTTCCTGTCTAGGATAAACCCAACTTGATCATTACAAATGATCATTTTGATGTGTTGTTTAAGGCAATTTGATTTCATTAAGAATTTTAGATTATGTCCATCAGCAATATGGATCTATAGTTTTCTTTTTTTATTGTGTCATTGTCTTGTTTTGGTAACAGGACAATGCTGGCCTCATGCAATAAGATTGGAAGTGTTGTCACTCTCTCAATTCTTTGGATTAGTTTAATAGAATTGGTATAAATTTTTTCCTTAAAACTTTGGTAAAATTCCACAATTAAGCTATCTAATTCTGGACATTTTTGGTTGGGAGACTTTTTATTATTGATTAATTCTGGTTATTTTTTATTTGTCTATTTAGGGTTGGTTTTTTTTAATGCCTTTTTCGCTTGATTTTGGTAAGTTATATGTGCCTGGAAATCTGTCCATTTCACCTAGGTTTTCCAGTTTGCTAGCATTTGATTATTCATAATAGTTCCTAATTACCCTTTTTCTTTCAATTTTAGTGTTTTCTTTTCATCTCTGATTTTATTTACATGTGTCTTCTATTTTTCTTGATTAATCCAACTAATAAATTAATCACTTATGCTAAAACACTGACTTAATTTCATTGATTTTTGTATTTGTTTTAATGTTTATTTCATTCACTTCTGCTTTGATCTTTGGTATTTTTTTCTTTTTACTAATTTTGGGTTCCATTTGTTCTTGCTTTTGTAGATCCTTGACATGCATCATTAGGTTGTTTATTTGAAATCTGCGTCAGAATGGCCAGGGGAGGACATTTGGCAGGCTCTTCAAAAATCTACAAGGGTCTGTTCCCAGGCCAGACCAGAGTGCTCTGGTGGGGGAGTGACCCTGTGTCATGGCAATGGCGTTTCTGAGCCTCCAATACAACTTTTTGTTTTCATATTTAAAACCACTCATTTACTCACTTATTGATAAGTTCATTGACTCTGAAGAATTTTCTGAGAAAAATAAGCAAACCAACAAAACAGAACTTATATTTACTTTGACACATAAAGCAGTATTTTTCTATCCATTGTATTTAACCATCCAGAAAACCTCTTCTGTTCCAGGTCTTGCCTAAAAAAAATCCATAAAGAAGGAAGAGGACAAAGATGCAGGGATTTTTACAAATCTATAAGCATGTTATTTTATAAGATAAAATGGGCACAAACATATTCAACAATAAGGTGAAGATGAAAAAAGTGGAGCCTGTAGCCTAGCAGCTTACATATATACAGCGCACCATGATAGTAAGCAATAGACTCCATTTCTAATGGTGTCTTCCCTCACACTAGCTTTGCACAGGACTCGTAGACTCAGGTGAAACCTAAAATATTCCACCTTTCTTCTGTGACCCTCTCAGGTGTAAAGTTAAGTACAGTCATCTTGTTAGTGACCTAGAAGGAATATTTCCTAGGAAAGCCACTGGAGTTTCCAATGAGGAAGTGGAGATGGCACTTTTCCTTCAGTCATGAAAATTTGCTACTGAAAAGATGCTGAGGGCACAGGTGTGAGAGCATGCAAAACAGTGCGTGGCAGTTGGAGATCATTAGGAACTCCCACATGGTTCTATCAAGAGACAAGGTTAATACCCTGCTAATCACATTAATCCTACACTGGTCATGCGTCTTCAATCCTTCAAAACTTAACTATCTCTTCTATTCACTCTGTAACATTAGGCTTGGCACAACCACATCTGTGGGCTCTGGGCATGTACTGTCCTCTCCTCCTGCTGGATTCCTTTACTTTAGATGTTCATGCCAGAAGATGGACTTAGGACATCCATTCAACCTCTGGTTAGAATCAGATTCATAGAAGACTAAGGCTAAAAGGGGCCATAACAATCAGCACAGTTCACTATGTCTGTCTATGGATGAAAGTTACTGAGACAATCGCAGGCAAAGCAACACAGCCAGTGCACACTAAAAATAGTGTTAAGGTTTATGGGTCTGCTGGCCTTCAGTTCAGAGTCCTTCCCCTGTCTACACCATGCATTAATGGTCAGCTGGAAGCCCTAGGTTGATTTTAATGATTTTAATGATTTTCCATTTTAGGTTATTCATATTAATATTTTCATTAGGTGAAGATAACAGAAAGAAAAATAGGCTTCTTCTGGAGGGCAAGAAAATTCTCTCTAGTAATAACAAAATTACTTTCATTTTCTATCATATGCAGATTTGTGGCTGCCTTCTGGACAGAGAGAATCTTTTCAGACCTAAAGGCATGTGTCCTAGAGCAATGTTTCTTAAATTATGGACTCCAAACCAGCAACATTAGCATCACCTTGAAATCTGTTAGAAATGGCAATTCTTGGGTCCTTCTTGACCTACACAACCAGAAATTCCAGTGTTGGGCCCCAGGAATCTGTGTTTTAATAAGCTTACACCATGGGATTATGATTTATATCCAAGTTTTAGAGCCCTCACCTAGAGAAAACATTGCTTTTAAAGGTAGTCAGTCTTATGCTTGGCCTCTGAAATGGTCAATGGAGCCAAGCATGGTGGAGCACACTTATAATCTTGGCACTCAGGAGGCTAAAGCAGGAGGATCTTGAGTTCAAGGCCAGCATGGGCTACATAGCCAGTTTGAGGCCAGCCTGGCCTACATAGCAAGATCATGTCTTAAACCAAAACAAAACAAAAGAAGAAGAAAGTAAAGAAAGAAGAAATATGTGAACAGGTATGTGCTATATGGAGCTACCATGTATAAATGCAAAAGAATTTTTATTACTCTAAAACATGAGCATTTCTTTCTCAAAAAGCAAGGTAATCGCAGACAAAATCAGATGTGCATGAAATGTAGCATTTAGCAAAAGCTTGCCTAGATTTCTTTCATGTGACAGGCTTTTTGAGCCACAAGCAGTGCTGACAAGCACATTGTGTGGTTTAGAACTTTAAGGAAAAAACATTTCATTTATTAATTTTGAAACTAATTAAGGTACAAAAATATAGTATCCCAAACTGTATAAGAGATAGGAATAAAGCAGCCCATAAACACCAGATTGGGGACAAAAGCTGTAAGAATACCACATTTTCACACCACCTCCTCTCGCTATCAAATCCCCCAGCAGGGTACCACAGAAAAATTGCCTGTCAACAGACTGAAATGAATAATATGTGATCCATGGTATAATTCCTCAGTAATTCATCTTATATTAAATGTAGAAAGATCCAAGGAAGGGGTGGGAATAAGAACAAGAGATTGGTCATGTACTTTAGGAAATGAAATTGTTTTCCTTCCAAAAGGGAATCATTCATGGTCTGGTCCTGCATGGCAGGAGTACACATCTGGCTACAAATCCAAACGTGCAGGTTGAGTGAGTCTTTAGGAGTGAGATATCAAGATATTGGTCCACCTCCCCTTGCAGGCATAAACTCAGGACAAATCACTTTCTTTGTCTCAACTACTAGTGCTTGATTTACCAGTTCCCTCCAAAGTCCCTATAAAGAAGTGTGACAGTCTCACTGCAAATTAACATATGTTTATTTCTCTCCTAGGACCCAGCAATAGGATTGTGGCAAACATTGTGCCTTATTATACAACTATTTCTCCTTTATCCCTTGTTAATGGAATATGATTTTGTTCATGTTATAAGAAAAATTGAAAGAATTTTAAATGGACCAAAAGATATCTTCCACTGAAAACTGTAGAGTTTACCCTCCCAGGATTTCTGACTTTATGTCATTTGTGCCTTTTCTTGTCTTTGAGTTACTTTCAAATCCCATAGAGAAAGAAGTTAACTTGTAGAAAATTTATGATAAAACAAATATTTCTTGTTTATGGATATGCAAATAAATTACATGCAATAGAGCTTCAAAAAATCTTCTTCCCCCATAGTGTAAGAAGCTAGCTTTGCATTGATTAGACAAATTCATTTCAGCAATCATGATGAAATTAAAAATTTATCTTTGAATTCCCTTTGCAAGTGGTTTTAACTTCCTCCTTTTTTGGCTCCCTCATTAATTGGTGAGTTAAATGAAATCTCAGACACATGTTCATTTTATTTCTATATGAGAGTCATAATTAAACTTTTAAAAACAATCATCCTTTGACAATACATTCTGTAACAATATGCCCATACACTATGTGTACCTTCTTAATCTAGGAGATAAACCATTATTAATCTAGTACAATCATAATAATCTTTCTCTCCTTTTGCCTATTATTGATTTGGAGATGATCATGTCAATAATAAAGAAAGAAAGAGATTCTAAGTGAAGTTTACCTGTCTGATAAATAAATAAGAAATGAGGGGCCCATAGTGAAGAATAGAAAATTCTTCTTCTCTCTTGCCTTTAGACATTGTCATATGAAAGTAAGGTCTTTGGAAACAAAACTGCCTTTTTCAATAACAGTGAGGGAAAATCAGAATCTCAGAGAAGCCATCTCTGAGCCAGGTATCAGAAATTACTCTCAGCAGGGGATCTGTTATATTAGGCAATAATTCCTCAATATTTAAGCTATGCCAATTGACTATTTAGTTACATGCATCTCTAAAAATTCTAACAAATATCACAGATTCAGAAAGAAAAAGTACCCAGAAAATCTAATATGTTCTGAGAGGCTCTATGTCAGAGTGACAGTGGTGGCCAGTAAAGCATAATTATGGTGAGTCAGGCAAGAGAAGGATATGGACAGAAAATATGGAAGGGTGGGATGTGATATGAAGGTAGGAGTGGTTGCAGAATTAAAGTGAAATGGTAATGCTATGAGTTGAATGTCTGTGTTCTACCAAGGTTTATATGTTGAGATCTGACCCCCTGTGTAGCCTCCTACCTTAAATCATATAACAGCAAAGCTAGACTGGACTCCAGATCTCCTATTGCCCATATGACAACATCTTCAACTATAAATGAAAATTAGATGTCACCTTGGCAGTGATCCATGCTTCATTATCTTCTTCACCATCACTATTTATTGAATAATCACTTCATATCAGTAATTGATAAACTTATTATCCCATTATATGTGTTGTATTATTTAACCTACACAATTGTATAATTGGATGCGATAGCTCATTGCAATCCCAGTTTGGCGTTTTCTTCATATATCCATGCCCTTGAGAGTCAATTCTCACATTTTCTCAGCATAGCTTGGGCAATGTGATCTGTATTGATCCGGGGAATATGAGAACTGGGACTTGCCCAATCTTGATGTTTGTAGGAATCTTAAGATTGTCATTATTTGAATAAGTCTAAACTAGCTCACTAGAGACATGTGGTACATTGGTTCTGTTGGACTGTAGCCAACAACCAACACTGAATATAGGCATCACAAATCAACACATATGACCATTGTAGATCAACTATTCCCCCATCAACCCTCCAGCTGTTTGTAGCCACATGCATCAATTCAGGTGAGGTCGAAAGACAAACTGTGTAGCTGAGCCCAACCCAAATTACCAACTTCTAGAACTATATGCGAAAAAAATCATTTTTTGGTCATTAAGCAATGGGCAACAAAGCCTAACTGATACACTAGAGTATATAATATCAATGTCCCAACTTTATAGACAAGAAAAACTAAAACTAAAGAAGATCGTCCAAGTCCACACAACTAGTGAGGGTTGTTGTTGTTGTTGTTGTTAGGTGCTGTCGAGTCGAGTCCGACTCATAGCGACCCTATGTACAGCAGATCGAAACACTTGCCGATTCTGTGCCAGGCAAACAATCTTATTTATGTTTAAGCCCATTGTTGCAGACACTGTGTCATTCCATCTGGTGGAGGGTTTTCCTCTTTTGCGTTGACCTGCCACTCTTCCAAACATGATGTTCTTCTCCAGGGATTGTTCTCTCCTGACTACATGTACGAAATATGTAAGACGCAGTCTGGCCATTTTTGCTTCCAAGGAGCACTCTGGTTGTACTTCTTCTAGGACACATCTGTTGGTTCTTTTGGCAGTCCATGGTATATTCAATAGACGTCTCCAGCACCACAATTCAAAAGCATCAATGCTTTTTCTGTCTCTCTTGTTCAATGTCCAGCTTTCACAACCATATGATGCGACTGAAAATACCATGGCA
>VMDO01031050.1:0-20543 GCA_007922755.1 Pedetes capensis
GGATAAAACAACTATGGTATATATACACAATGGAATACTACTCAGCAATCAAGAAAAATGAAATGAGGTCATTTGCAGCAAAATGGATGGAATTAGAGAAAATTATTTTGAGTGAACGAACACGAGCTCAGAAAGAGAAACAACACATGTTCTCACTCATATGAGGGAGCTGATTCTAAATTACAAGAAGGAAAAGTCCCATTCACAGGTCAGATCATAATAAAAGGGGGGGGGGAGATAAGAATGATGTCAATACAAGTGGACTAGAAATCGCATGTAATTGTTCTAACAAGATAAAAACAAAGACCACTGCAGGAAAAGTTTCTATCTTAAACAGAACTGGAACCCAAGGACATATAGAAAAATACTACTAAGTAAAATATAGAGAAGACTTAGATGGGAAACTTAGATGGGAAGGGTTGGAGCAGGGGAAGCATAGGGGAGCGTAAGGGGTAACCTGTATGAATAATGTTTATGAAAATGCATATATGGAAATGTCACAATGAAAAGCATGTCAAAATGAATCACATTAAGATGTACATTAAAAATTTCTAATAAAAAAAAAAGAAATCAAAACATGAATTGCATTGGGGAAAGCTGTTACAAAAGACCTCTTTAAAGTGTTGAAAAGTAAAGATGTTGCATTGAAGACAAAAATGTACCTGACTCATGCCATGCTATTTTTTAGTCACATCATATAGTTGTGAAAGCTGGACACTGAATAAGGCAGACAGAGGAATTAATGCTTTTGAATTATGGTGCTAGAGATTAACATGGACTATACCATGGACTGCCAAAAGAAACAACAGATCTGTCCTAGAAGAAGTGTAACAAGAGTGCTCCTTGGAAACAAGGATGGCTAGATTTTGTCTTATATATTTTGGACATGTAGTCAGGAGGGACTAGTCCCTGGAGAAGGACATCATATTTGGGAGAATGGCAGGTCAACAACAACAACAAAAAAAAAAGGAAAACTCTCAACTAGATGGATTGACACAGTGTCGGCAACAATGGGCTTAAATGTAAGTAAGATCTTGTGCCTGGCAGAGAATCAGGGAATGGTTCATTCTGTGTTAGATAGGGCTGCTGAGTTGGACTCTACTGGATGGTAGCTAACAACCACAACAAAGCAAAAAATCAATAAACATTGGATTCATCTTCATTGAAATTTGAGAAGTGTTGTTGCAAATAATGGTGAAAAGAGAATTATAGTTAATTTATGTGTGGATATCACCCCCATTAAACAGTACATATAAGCACAGCTCATTTCTAATAGAAGTAAGAATATGTGCATGATGATCATCATTCCTGTTACTAGCTATTCTGGAATTATTTAGGAATTTTTCCACTTATACTAGTTTCATCTGCCAAGTCTGAACCAAAGGGAGATTTTGTTAAGTACTTATATTGTTTTTATTTCCGAATTGGCTCTAGGAATAATTCTCCACTGAAGAGATGCAATCTTTAACTGTTTTGATTTATCTTAAACTGTGGTTCACACAGTAGCTTTCATTTTCTTTTTCTCTATGAGCAAAGCCTCTCTTAAAACATTTGAGTGTCAACTTCAGCATTAATGTAGATATTAAAAACTTATTTTAGTAATCTAATAATTCTTCAAACACTTAATGCTTTTAGCAATATATGGCCCTTTGTATATATTAACAATAACAATTATATAAACCAATATCATATGGCAAGAGCTGTTGGAAGCTGTCTGTACAATGAAGATAGAATTCGTGGCATCTCATTTTATTAGAGGAAAGAGATAAGCAAACCAAAATAAAATGCAAACACACAGAGGATTTCTTTTTCCTATCTGTGGCTGAATACTTACTTTGTGCCAGGCATGTAGTAAATATTTTCTATGCATTATTTTAACAATCCTCAAAACAACCCTGTGAAGCAATATCATGTCTCCTCTTTCATAAATGATGTAACTGTGATATGCAGAGAATTCTTTATTATGTGGGATCTGCCCAGGATCTCAGAATGCATGTAGCAAAGTCTGTTTCTGAAACACTAGCTTTTATCCTTTACATTTTCCCCCCATGTATGAATGGATAGGTGCTATTAAATCACAAATGCAAAAGCAATGAATTCTTCCTTGAGAGACAGAGGTCTAGGGTAAAAACAGAAAGCTATGCTAGGATGCCTGAGCTGGGTATTAAGGTATGTATGAGAGATTACCACGGACAGGGGAAAATTCTAGGTAAACTGGGGTTAAGATATATAGAACCTTGCACATGAAGTTAAAGAGTCTAGAATATATTTTAAGGAATACAGCTGCCATACCACCCTGGTGTCCAACTCAGTCTGATCTCAAAAGCTAAACCGAGTCAGACTGGTTAGTCCTTGGATGGGAGACCTCTTGGGAATAACATATACTGTAGTCTTGGAAGGACCTGGCAGCCCACCCCAGAAACAATCAGCCATTGAAAACCCTATGAATAGTAGAGAAGTACTGACAATAGTGTCAGACATGGCACAGTATGGGGTACTGTTTTGTCTGTTGTATATAGGATCACTATGAGTCGGATCTGACTCCACAGCACTTAACAGCAACAACAACAATTTGTGTTTTAGAGAGACCAAACTATCAATATCAACTTGTTTGTATGGTAAGGAATCTTGTGGGAAGGAAATTGATAGCAAAATAGAAGACCCCTGTTGGACCCCTATTGTTGTTGTTGTTGTTAGGTGCTGTCCAGTTGGTATCTGACTCATAGCGACCCTCTGTACTACAGGGGAAACACTATTGTCAGTGCTTCTCTGCTGCTCATAGGGTTTTCAATGGCAGATTGATTTTTGCGAGGGGATTGCCAGGTTCTTCTCCCAAGCCTACAGCTTCTGGTGCTCCCAGGAGGTCTCCCATCCAGGTACTAACCAGGCCCAACCCTGCTTAGCTTCTGAGATCTGATGGGATCCAATGCCACAGGGCTACAGCTGCAGGCAGACCCCTATTAAGAAGACCTCTAATAAATATGGGGTCTGGAATTTAGCTCAGTTGGTAGAGCGCCACTCTGCAGTCTCTGAGGTCCCAGGTTCAATTCCCAGTACTGCAAAAATGGGAGAAGGCTGTGGCAATCCACTCCCAAAGCAATCCTGAAACAATCAGCCACTGAAAACCATAGGAGGATTGCTATGAGTCAGACAGGACTCCACGACACCTGACAACAACAACAATTAATGTGGAGTTGAAAAAACATTTTTTTTATTGAATTTCATCCTATTCCCTTCTCAGTATCACAAGGAAATACTTAGTCTCAAGAGAGATTTGAATTGGAATATGAGCTTCTCACCATTGAATTGTCTGATTTAAATGGGTACATCTTATGATGTATGAATTAAGGCCATAAAATCATTCAGTGATTAAGACCCTAAAATATTCATAGTCTCATCTATGCTGTTGCATGAGGTTGCAATTGTGCCAATATGTGAAATTAACCACAAATACCCCAACCCCAATATATTAGAGAACCTACCAAAGGAGATAGAGGATTGACATTTCAAAAGCAGGAAAAGGAACCTTGTTATTTTCTTCCTTTAAATAGATCACTTAAGTCTCGATTGCAGCCGGGCGTGGTGGCGCACGCCTGTAATCCTAGCAGCTCGAGAGGCGGAGGCAGGAGAACTCCAAGTTTGAGACCAGACACAGTCCGCTTAACTTAGGGAAACCCTGTCTCAAAAAGTAAAAAAAAAATTGGGCCAGGGGCGCAGCTTAGTGGTCCAGCACTTGCAGAGCATGCAGGCGTGAGGCCCTGGGTTCAACCCCTAGTACCAGAAAAAAAAAAAAAAAAAAAAGTCTTGATTGCAGCCTGGGTCCTCTTAAAGGATCCCCAAGTGAAGAAATGTAGCCAAAGGTCTAGTGAGGCTGACAACCACTTGCATTTCTATTCTTTAATTATACTGATTGGTATGAGGATTTGCGCTGAAAGTATAAATATGAATGTGCATACAAAGATAAAACATTAATCTCATGATATACCTTGTTTCAAGGGGATCAATATAAATGCTTTGCCATTAGGACCACTATAACCTATCTGAGGCAGACAACACCCACTTCACTGAATGCACAGGACTAAAAACAGAAGAGCTGAAAAGCAAGGGGTGGAGGCCCTCAGAGAACCAAGGTCTGACATTACTTGATGAGGAGACTCTTATTCATACTCATCATTCACTATTCCATAACTATTGGGCACTTACTATGCACCAGACACAGGTGGTGTTAGAGAGATTAAAAAGTTAAATAAATCTCCACCTAACTTGTTCCTAGAGGGGAAAAAACATAGACATGAAAAAAAAACTGCATTATAATATTATAACCCTTATAATTTCTGTTACTCAATGACAAGAAAGGCTGTGTAAAACATTGGATATGCAATTTAAAGGTTGAAGGGGGTTTTATCAGATAGAAATGGAGGAAAGTAGAGGGGCTTGGATGGCCGTGCCAAGTGAATGGAACAGCACTGGCCAATGTGCCAAATGAGAAAGTACATGGATGATTTGCTCAGGACAAGAGAGCTAGTTCATTGATGACCTATACATAGGATGCATTAAAAAAGGAGTGTCAATTTCTTAATACAACTTCTGAATGGCCTTATATGATGGGCTATGCACTTGGAATATCTGCACCATAGATTTAAGATGACATTGCTTTGTTCAGATTTGTTTTATAAAAAATTATTGTCAAAAAAAATTATTGTCTTAGAAAGTGGGTATAGTTGACTACAGTCAGTGAAAGTGGGAGCCTAGAAGCAGACAGACCTGTTGTTAAATAATTCTATCATCTGGGAAAGGGCTAAGGAGGACCTGATTCAACGCAGAGACAACAGGAATAGAGGAGACCTAGGAGATGGAGGGGCTGGGATTTAGCTCAGTGGGTAGAGCACTGCGCTGCAGTCTCTGAGGTCCCGAGTTCAATTCCCAGCACCCCAAAAATGGGAGAAGGGCCTAGCAATCAACTCCCAAGGCAATCCTGAAACAGTCAGCCATTGAAAACTCTATGAGGGTCGCTATGAGTCGGATACCAACTCGACGGCAACTAACAACAACAACAACAAGGAGATGGAGAAACATTGCTACCTTGGAGTTTTATTTACTTAAAGATGACAAATAAGGGCAGCCTCAAAAGGAGGAGCTATTGCAGCTCTAGCCCTGTGGCATCTGATCCCGTCAGATCTCAGAAGCTAAGCAGGGTTGGGCCTGGTTAGTACCTGGATGGGAGACCGCCTGGGAACACCAAAAGCTGTAGGCTTGGGAGAAGGACCTGGCAACCCCCTCCCAAAAATCAACCTGCCATTGAAAACTCTATGAGCAGCAGAGAAGCACTGACAATAGTGTTTCCCCTGTTGTACAGAGGGTCGCTATGAGTCGGATACCGACTCAACGGCATCTAACAACAACAACAACAACAAAAGGAGGAATATGTTATTCACAATTTGTACACTTCGTATACTATACTATAAATATATATCAGAAAAAAAATGCAAGCTCCTATGGTAGGTCTATCTTCGTTCACTCAGGCTGGTGCTTTGCCAGCATCTAGCCAGCACTCTACAACTAACAAACTAGTTAATCCCATACACAAATGCTGAAATGTCAGGCTAAATGACAGAACATGGACAAAAGTGAAATAATATAGTGGAAATAGTTGTACACCTTGAGTTCTAATATATTGTTAATACCATAATTGCATTTTTTTTGTCTATTTGTTTCAGTGCTGGGGATTGAACCCCAGCATGCTAAGTGAGCTCTGTACCACTGAGCAACATCCCCAAACCCCATACTTAGAAGTTTCCCTTAATTCTTAGGACTCTTAATTCATTCTTACAGACTGAGTTTTCATAGAAAAGAAACTAATAAACAACAATTTGACACAAATGTGCCTGTTCAATATTAGATATTGTCTCTAATATCAGCATCTCTAATATTCACATCAAATGCTGGTCACAGCTTGTCATGTCTAAGCACATCAATGTTGCTGATGTTAATTGGTGTATTTAGGATATCAGAGAGTTTGTTGCATTCATATGAAATGTCACCATTAAATTCTTAATAAATGCTGTTGATTATGGTGATTTAAAGTAATATCCAAGTTGAGGGTGGTGGTGCATTACTGTAATCCCAGCTTCTTGGGGTGCTGAGGCAGGAGGATTACCAGTTTGAAGTCAGAGGCAGCCTGCATAACCGAGCAAGACCCTGTCTCAAGATAAAAAATAAATAAATAAAGGGGCTGGGATTATAGCTCAGTTGTAGGGCACTTGCAAAATCTGTGCAAGGCCCTGGGTTCAACCCCCAAGTATGACAAATAAAATGAAATAAAATAAAATAAATTACCAAAGAAAAATTTTAAGTGTATATATAATACAATTATCCATATTCAAAAAGAATGTGAAAGGCTTAGTATCCATATCTCTATATTCTTTATCACAGATTTTTCCAGTTTGTTTTCACTTATACATCTATCATTACTTTTATAACTCTGTATATATCTTTTAGCAAAGATGATTCTATGTGTATACTTACTTTGCACTCAGAGAATATGTTTCAGTGATTAACTAAGAGTAATTCAAAATAAAATTCCTTAAAGCTTCCAATGTATTTGCTTTCATATTGCTGTTTGCTACTTTGTAGAGCAAACACTGGGAATTAAAGATATAAATCTATCCATGTGGCAACCACAGGAAAAATCTATCAGACTTAGGTATGGCACAAAAGATATTTTTTAAATGAACTTTTATTTCATAGTTTCTAAAACTGAATAAAAACAGGAAGCCTAAATGATGCAACAAACAACTTAAGAATCACTCGTGTTCTCAATGTAAAACAAGTTCTCTGAGACTAGTCAGTCTGAGTGTCTGATGAACTTCTCAGGTATGTACAGTGCAATTCTTGTCAAATTAGTTGTTGTTAGGTGCTGATGAGTCAGTATCTGACTCATAGCAACCCTACCTACAACAGGCAAAACACTGTCAGTGCTTTTCTGCTGTTCACAGGGTTTTTAATGGTGGATTGATTTTTGGGAGTGGGTTGCTGAGTCATCTCCAAAGCCTACAGCATCTGGTATTCGCAGGCAGTCTCCCATCCAAGTACTAACCAGGCCCGACCCTGCTTAGCTTCCGAGATCTGACAGGATCTGATGCCACAGGGCTATGGCTGCAGGCTGTCAAATTAGTATCATTTACTAAATAACTGAAATTCTCTACTGAGGTTATACCTCCCAAATTTCACCTCTCTTAGCTACAATTTCAAAGTACAAATGGGACACTATTTGTCTTATTTATCTCCCACGGATTTTTTTTTTTAATCTTGAGGTGGGGTCTTCCTAAGTTACAAGAGCTGCCTCTGCCCTCAAACCTATGCTCCTCCTGCCAAGCAGATCACTGGGATAACCAGCGTAAGCCACCAAGTCCAGCTTCCATGGATTTATTGATGGAGCAAATAAGAGAACAAAAGCAAAAGTGCTTTCTTGTTTGATTCAATGATTATGAGAATTCTCCTTAAATTGTGAAATAATTTTTGAAACTCTTGACTACACATTTTATAAATACAAGATAGAATATCTTGTATAGATATATAGAATTATCTTTATAGAATATAGAATATAGAATATAGAATTATCTTTAAGATTGTAAAATTAAATAACTTTATTTTGTAAGGATGGAACAAAATGGATTACTATGTATAATGTGTTATTAACCATCTTGCAAGAACACAAGAAATTTATTCACACAGATACAGTTTCTTTGAACACAAGGGGCACTGCTTGCTGAAGCTAATAGAACAAATAATAGAGCAAATTTATCTGAAGATGGCAAAAGAAATAGAAACTCTTCTAATAGGTCAAAGTGAAGAGGAGAATTGCCTGGGTATCAGAAATATTCCCTCATAAGGAGACCCTGTCAGGCTGGGAACTGCAAGGAGCCTGTTTTGGGGTGACATTTGAAAGGAGCAGATCCCTGGATTGTCTATAAGGAAGAGTGCTTTTGTTGGCTGATATCTGAGCCAGACAACAAATGTCTTTTCATTTTAGGATTCCAATTCTGACTTGCTATAAGGTTTCAATAAGACACAGTCAGAATTTACATTGCACAGGGACATTTAAAATCATGGTTATTGTCTACAAAATGAACAGTATTATTCCAATTAATGCATATAAATCAAAAGGCCTAGGGGAGGACTTGATCGATCCCTGTCCTATTTTTCAATTTGTTGAGTTTAGTGAGGCATGCATGTTTCTCTTTTTAATTTACTAATTAATTTTTATCTTAAAGGGGTGATATTTTAATGAGATCTTTTTTGATAGTGCCACTTCTTAATAAAATATATTACAGTCATCAATATTGATTCGTACACCCATACTTAATCCTTGCAAAGTTATATTTGAAAATATTTGGAGCCTGGCATGGTGCTGCATGCCTATAATTCCAGCGTACTGAGAGGTGAAGGCAAGAGGATCACGAGTGTGAGGCTGCAGGAAGCCTGCATAGCTTAGCAAGACCCTGACTCAAAATAAAAAATAAATGGGCTGAAGTTGCAGCTCAGTGGCAGAGCACCCTGCATTAATCCCCCAGACCAACAGAAGAGGGAAAAAAGGGAAAAGAGAAGAGAAGAGAAGGGAATAGAAGAGAAGAGAAGAGGAGAGAAGAGAAGAGGAGAGGAGAGGAGAGGAGAGGAGAGAAGAAAAGAAAAAATTATTTGGTATTCACATTAGATTTATCTCATGAAATACATCCTGCATGTCTCATTTTTACTATTTGAAACAGGATGTATCCCATGAGATGCAGTAATAAGGTCAAGTTATAGATGTTGACACAGTTTATAAGCTTTAGTTTGAATGTCCACACTAAACAAAGAAAAAGATAAAACAATTACAATATTCATGAGATTTCATTGATCAACTGTGTAAAATGAAAAATAAAGAACTTTTATCTCTTCAGGTTTAAGTATTTAAGAAATGAAGTCAATACCTAAAATTATTAGATTTCAGAAACTCATTATAAATGAAACAGTTTGGTACAAAGATAACCAAAACAACAAAAGAGGGCAATACTAGATTGACCCTCTTATGGATTTATTAAATATGATACATTGTTTTTCTTTTTTTTAATGTGGTATTTAGGGGCTGAACACAGGGCCTCACGTGTACTTTGCAAGTGCTACACCACAGGGCTGCACCCCAGCCCTTTTTTTTTTTTTTTTTCTTTTTTTGCAGTACTGGGGGTTGAACCCAAGGGCCTCATGCTTGCATGCTCTGCAAGTGCTGGACCACTGAGCTGCACCCTCAGCCCATTTTTTTACTTTTTTGAGACAGGGTCTGGCTAAGTTATGCAGAATGCCTCTGGCCTCCAACTTGTGGTCCTCCTGCCTCCACCTCCCCAGCCGCTGGGACTATAAACATGCGCCACTGCGCCCAGCTCCATTTTTGTTTTATAGTGAGACAGTCTCACTAAGTTACACAGGCTGCCTCTGGCCTCAAACTCTCAATCCTCCTGCCTCCACTTCCTCAGTCACTGGGATTACCGATGTGTGCCACCACACCTGGCCTACATTTTTCCTTTATAGGAAAACAAGTAAAGAAGGTGATTTCTAGAGGTAGGCAATGAATACTAAACCTGAGAATCAAATTGAGTTCAACCATGACTAACTTAGTAATTCTCCATTGGAACAATAGCCAGGAATATCTAAGATGTGTTAGTTTGCCTCAGCTACTGCAATCAAAAGCCTGCAGCCATACCACTGTGGTATCTGATCCCATCAGATCTGGGAAGCTAAGCAGAGTCATGCCTGGTTAGCACTTGGATGGGAGACCGCTTGGGAACACCCAATGCTATAGGCTTGGGAGAAGGACCAGGAAACCCACTCCCAAAAGATGATCAGCCATTCAAAACCCGATGAATAGCAGGGAAGCACTGATAGTAGTGTTTCAGCTGTTGTAAGTAGGGTTGCTATGAGTCAGATACTGACTCAATGGCACCTAACAACAAAAACTGCAATCAAGGACAACAAACTGAGCAGCTTCCAACAACAGTAATTTATCTCACAGCGCTAGAGAGTCCAGTCTGAAATCAAGGCGTCAGCAGGGACATGCTCCCCCTGAAACCTGTAAGGGAAGGCCCTTCCTTCGAAGCCTCTCCCTAGGTTTTACTGGTTTGCTCTCAGTTCTTCAGTTCTTGCCATTCTTTTACTAATGGATGCATCATCTGAATCCTTTTTTTTTCCAGATAGCCATCTTCCCTTAGGATTTCTGTCTCTTTGTCCAAATTTCCTTTTCTCATAATGATACCAGTCATGTTGGAGGATGGCCTGTGTCACTAAACTCATTTTTACTTGATTACGCCTGTTAAGACCCTACTGCCAAACAAGGTCACGTTCTGATGTACTGAGGTTTAGAACATCCCAATCTATATATTTTGGAAGAGCAGGAACACAATTCAACCCATAACACACATATTTTAGTTTGCTCAACTATCAGGAAAGACAGACTACATGAAGAGCCCTCAACCAACTATCAATGGAACAATTTTCATTTTCCAGAACAAAAAACATACTCAATCATAGGGTAATTACTGATGTTGTTGTTGTTGTTAGGTGCCGTCGAGTCAGTATCCGACTCATAGCGACCCTCATAGGGTTTTCAATGGCAGACTGTTTCAGGATTACCTTGGGAGTGGATTGCCAGGCCCTTCTCCCATTTTTGCGGTGCTGGGAATAGAACTCGGGACCTCAGAGACTGCAGCGCAGCGCTCTACCAACTGAGCTAAATCCCAGCCAATTACTGATAGCACTTTGCTAAATGAGAAAGAATGGCAAAAGCTTGCTTGGCACAGTGGCGCCTGCCTATAACCCCAGTGACTCAGAACGAGGAGGCAGAAGATTTGAGTTTGAGGCCAGAGGCAGCCTATACAACTTAGTGAGACCCTGACTCAAAATAAAAAATGGGCAGGGGGTGCAGCCCAGTGGTAGAGCACCTGAAAAGTATCTTTGATGCTCTGTGTTCAATCCTCAAATATTGCAAACAAAAAACCAAAACAAACACAGAAGCTGGTAAAAGCTGTGTTGCTTTCTGAACTTTCTAGAAAAGCCTTAGTAGGATCAGTTATATATAGTGATTAACCACATAACTCTTCTGATAAATTCAGTTTAGAGATTTAAGTCTCCTGAATTAGATGACCTCCAAGACCTTCCAAGCCATGACTTTTATGATTCTAGAATATAATTAAGATTTCAATTATTATTATTATCATTATTATTACAGTACTAGGGGCTTGAGCCCCAGGTCTCACATATGTTTTACAAGTGCTCTCCCACAGAGATGCACCCCTTTTTTACTTTTTATTTTAAGGCAAGATCTTGGTAAGTTATTCAGGCTGCCTCTGACCTTAAACTTGGCAATCCTCCTACCTCCACCTCCAGAGATGATGGGATTACAGGAGTGAGCCACCATGCCCAGCTGGATTTCTACTATTATTATATATGATATATATATATATATATATATATATATATATATATTATTATATATTATACATTATATAATATATCATATATACTATATATTATATAATATATTATATATAATATATACATTATATATTATATTATATATAGATGAAATCAACAAAATAAAACAGACATATCTGTGCTGCCCAAGAATTTTTAGTGTGAAAATTTAAAAAACAGAAGACAATCCATAACTCAGAGTTCTTTAAATATTGTTCCTATTAACACTTTTACTAATGTTCTTTAATTTCTCAAAATGAGTCTATTCTTTGTAAACAATATGTTCCTGCTATAAATATATGCTTATCTGGATGCACTCACTTTGGTAAGTCATAATATTTATTAAGATGCTGATGAGTGTTTTCTGGGTGCTGCAGCCCCAGCTCAGCCTGCAGTGCCCTGCTGTGTGCCCTCTTGTACCCCTCTGCCTCAGCTAACTCAGATGTCAAGTAGGTTTCTTAAGAAAAATCCCACCCAGTATCTACAATAAACATACCTTAATTAGCAATAGCTGGGGTTTAGTTCAGTTGTTAGAGTGCTGTTCCACACTATCTGAGGACCTGGGTTGGATCCTTAGCACTGCAGAAACAGGAGCAGGACGTGGCATTCCACTCCCAAAACAATCAGCCTTTGAAAATCCTATGAGGGTCGCTATGAGTCGGACCTGACTTGACACCTAACAACAACAATTAGCAATAGCTTATTACTAAATTATTATAGATGCAAATATTACTAGGGAGATAATGGCCACTTCAAAGATTGTGTGCAGTACAAACATCAAGGTTACAAACAATCCATACTAAAAGGAGATAGATAATCTCCGTAGAAGAGGAAGTTTTCATTTGTTTTATTCCCACAACTGTTGTGCCTCTGATTCCAAGTATCATCATTTCTCCTGGGGCAATGACTCAAATACCACCCTCAGGACACCACATGATATATTATTTGGCACCAGTGCACTAATGCAGATCACGTCCTTCATAATGCTAGAAGCCAGGATTTGAGAATAGGGGTGACATTAAATCAGAGCTGCTTTGAAAAGACTGAGCAATAGCAAATTACATGTAAATCAACATGAAACCCTCCCTGGTTGCAAATTCTTCACAGTCTAATTTTCTAGCTATTGAGAGTCACTATTCCCAGTAAAAATAATAACAACAATAACCCGAAGAGACTATTAAAGTTGTCAAGATATTCGAAAGCCTATGTAGCCTTTGATCATCATTTTAAATCCTACTGAAAATGACTGGGTCAATTCTTACAAACCTCCTCACTGTAAATCTGAATCAGGGCTTTGGAGAATCGACCAAGAGTACTTCCAGCTGGAGAGAACGAGCTTGAGAAAGTTTTGAGGGTTTTTTTTTTTCCCCCTTTTAAAGTTATACTGACACACACAAAATGTCTGCTTCTATATTTTAACCCCCTCTACATATGAAATGATGGGGTTTAAACAGTAAAATAACAATATAATAGGGGGAAAGAAGTCTTGCCCCTGGCATTGGGTATTATAAACATCAAGGAGTGCCAGTGTAAACCTTTATTCAAGAGACTGGGTTCTTTGTCAAGCAATGCCTTTCTTCCAAAACATCCTTGCTGCCATATGTCTGCACCCAGCCAGCTGCAGATCTAATAAGAAAGTTCTTATTCATGTTGTATAATGTTTTACAGGTTTGCCAAGGGGGTCACACTCTGCGAGTCCTTTGCGTCAGAGACTGAACTCTAACAAACAGAGAGCGGAAAGATGCCAAGAAATGTAGGGTGGGAGAAGGGAGCACTGGGAATAAAGGAACAGTGCATCCAGATCACTGCCTGCCTATTTATCTGGCACTCATTTAATGCCAGAAGCAATGTTTTTATTATTAAGGAAGAAGAGAGGAAAGAGGGCAACGATTAGGTTGTATAAACATTTTCATCCAGCATAAGATTAGAAATGCTCAACAACTTTCCTGGCTATCTAATCAGAAATGCTTGGTGTTTAATTATTCTTCTGCTGCACTATTTATGATTCTAACAAGAAAAAAGAAAAAAGTATCCTAAAGGCCTTATAACAGGAAGAGATCTCAGTAGCTTCATAGTTAACTTCACTGAGGGTCTTGGATACATCATTAATTACAAATACTGTATTATTAATAAAAACTTATCTTGACTTAAATGAGATTCAGCAAGAAAACATAAAATCACTTTAAGTGCTACAGTAAATGGCATTAAATGTTTTCGAAAACTGAATGGATGATAGCTTTTACTGAGTCTTTCCTACTTCCAACTACCACATGCCTTGTTATGAACTCATTAAGGAGATTTGTAGATCATTCACGGGACATGGATCTCTGCCTCCGGATGCTTAGTGGTTTAGAAGGCACATTACACATGCTCATATTACTTTATTTTCCTATGTACACTTGCTTTAATCGCAGTAGTTAAAAAAATAAACTTGATAGGAACTCAAGTTCCTATCTTAAAACTCAAGTGAGTTTTAAGATCCTGGATACAGATTAAAGACTTAATCACAGCAAATGAATTTTTAGAAATATCCAGTGCAATCTCAATAAATAGGAAATATTACTGGCTTGTTAAAACACAGAATCTAAAGGCTGACAGACAAGATCCTGCAGAGTTGCTGACTAGAAGTCAGCTAGAGAATAACGGCACTAAGAAGAAAAATAATTTTATTACCCCAAAATAGCATCCACTAAATAAAAGTTGAGAAATTTCTACTGGGTGCTTAAGCCAATATGTGATGAAGGTGAAGATATACACTAACCACAGAGGGTGATGTCCCTGTCACACTCTCCATCTCAAGCAATAATCTTTGCACAAGTTGAGAGGAAAAGTGGCATCAAGACCTTCCAGCATCTTACTGGTAATGATTTTAGTTTCTCAAATTTATATTAGCATACAATGCCTCACTAGCTTTCAACCAAAGTTCTGGAGTGTGAGGGTATTTTTGTTTACTTGAAAAACTTATTGTGTTTTATCATTCTTATTTATAAACAGAGAAAAAGTAAAAATCTTCAAGTAGGAAATTACTCTTTGTCTGTCAGTACAGGTAAGAGCAACTTGGGGGTTATGCATTCTCCTTTTGCCGTTTTCTGATTCACTAACTCTCCTTTCATCTCCCTTTTATTCATTTGTCCTCTCCTACTCTTAGAAATATTCTTTAGGAAACTCAGCAAAGAGCCTACCCCAAGAAAACCCCAAGCAAAGACACCCCACCCCAAGAAAAACAAAGGAATATTTTGCAAAGTCTGTCAAGGTTTAATATCACTTTTGCAGTGATTTGAATCTCGAATATTGCAGGTTCTTGGTACTATCAGGAAGTGGTGGAGCCTTTAGGAGGTGGGGCCAGGTAGAAGGAAATTGGGTTCTTGAGGGTGTGCTCTTGAAGTGGATGTTGGTATCCTGGCCCCTTCCTGTCTCTCTCTGCTTCCCCACTGCCATGAGATGAACAGGTTTCCTCTGCTATGCTCTTCTGCAATGAGGTACTGTACTGCCACAGGCCCAGAGCAACAGAGCCAAGCAACCATGGACTGAAACCTCTAAAACCATGAGTCAAAATAAACCTTTTCTCCTTTTAAGTTGATTATCCCATATGTATTTGTCACAATGATGGAAAGCTGCCTAACCCAACATTTCCTTGAAGTCAGGTGCAACCAGACAGCACTAATGCTACATATCAGAAGAGCAAAGTCCCATTAAGAATAAATCATATAGATAGTGACTATGTTATTTTGAAATAATGGCCTTGACATTAAAGCATCTTTGTTTTTAAATTTTTCTGTGTTCCTTCAATGGAAGCCTTTTATAAAAACATTTTGAGAGTATACAGTAATAAAATGAAATAGATGATGTCAAAAAGGCTCAAGAGAAATCAGAATGTTGGCATTCTGAAGGATTTGGAAAAAAGCAACAATGACATTATCGTTGTTAAAACCAACTCAGTTCTTCAAATTCCATTTTGTCAGCAACATTAAAAGTCTCTCAATATTCAACATGATGTAATGATAAAATTGTTGTTGTTAGGTGCCGTCAAGTCATATCCGACTCATAGCGACCCTCATAGGGTTTTCAATGGCTGAGTATTTCGGGATTGCCTTGGGAGTGGATTGCCAGGTCCTTCTCCCATTTTTGTGGTGCTGGGAGTTGAACTCGGGACCTCAGAGACTGCAGTGCAGCGCTCTACCAACTGAGCTAAATCCCAGCCCAATGATAAAATAGTAAACAAATAATCATTGTTTATAATACATTTTTCTAAGCATGCTACATGGGTGACCTTATTCTTCACAACCTATATGTTATTATTGCTTTTATACACATGAAAAAAATTGAAACACAGACAGGTAATAACTTGCCCAGGAGTCCAGAGCAGCTCTATAGCTCCATCTTCCAACCATGAGAACATCCGGCTTAGAGGCTACTCCTGAGAACCAGGAAGGAGATGAGAAACTGTAGGAACCCATCAGGGCCATTCAAGATGGTAAAATGTTTATTCTCTAGCTCAATGGTTGTAACGTGTATTCATTTGGTATTTTATTATTATTACTATTTTAACATATGTACATATAATATAGTTAAAATATATTTTCATAAAATAATATGTATGAAGTGTGATCAAAAGATATGGTGAATGTTTAAATTTAAAAGAAAATTACAGTAAAAAACACATGGCCATCAATCCAACTCAAAATAGTCTCCCAGCTTCAAACACACTAATCCCATCATTCTTGCCACCTTTGGAAGCCTATCTGGAAGTCCCCTTTCCTAAGTGCCTTTAGTTGACCCGTCATGGCTGAAATCAAGTCTTGAAATGATTCTAAACTTTTAGCTTTTATGGTCATTTTGACTTTGGGGAAGAGCCAGAAGTCATATGGTACCAAATCTGGTAAATAAGATGCATGAGGACATTCCATTAATGGTTTTATTTGAAAAATTGCCATGCCAGAAGTGAAGTGTGACACAGAGCATTGTCATGAAGGAGGATGAAGCTAAAGACAGACGCGAACAAGGACTTCCAGAACTGCTTCAGAAAGTAGCACGAATGATGGGATAAGTGTGTTCAAAGTCAGGGGAAGTACTTTGAGGGGGGATTAATGGGAGGTGTCTTTTATGGCAATAGTAGCTTTTATTTAAACATTCATATTTTTATCCCACATCATATATGTAATATTGTGTATATACTTTATACTGTTTAATGTGTATATTTACATTTCACAATTTAACATTTTAAAGTCAGAAAATAGTAATAATGCAAATTTTAAAAATTGGCATAAGTAGCCTCCTGAGCAAATTTAAGATTTAGATGATGAAATTCCTCCTCTTTTAATGAACACACACCATGAACTTGGCAATCTTTTGTCATATGCTAAAAGATACCTGAAGATCCTCCCTCTCTTCTAAGAAATAGATTTTCACAGGCATTCACCACTGTAGTCTGCGGTTTCCTCATTCAAAAACAAAGGAACTAGAGAGATAATCCTTAAAATACCTCACAGCTTTAGAATCCTGGGGCTGTTAAGAGCTAAGTGAAGCCCCAAATGCTAAGAAAACCTGTTACTTATATCTAAACACTGTGGGTAGCCACAGAATTTGTCAAATCAGGAGTAGTGATGAAGGTTCACTCCACCCAATATGTCTCCACCAGGTTCCTCGGTTCTGTTCTCAGGGGCTGAGCAATGACAAACAGTTCCACAAGTGAAGGTGGCAACAGGACAACTGCATTGAAGATCGGGTTCCCCATGAAATACATGTGAGACCTTGGGTAAGCCATTTACACTGTCTGCTCTTACAGAAGCACCTTCTTGTTGCTGTTGTTAGGTGCCATTGTGTCAGGTGCGACTCAGAGCAACTCTTCGGGTTTTCAATGGCTTTCAGGATTGCTTTGGGAATGGATTGCCAAGTCCTTCTCCCATTACAAAAGCACCTGGTTCTAATGATATGTACATGTAAAGTAAATAACCTAATTACACACACCCCATGTGTTCCTAATGAGGTGCAATTCAAATAGCATCTCACATATGCCCAATAGAATTTGGTAAATCATTTTAAAGCAAATAAATGATTCTTTTGTTTTGTTTTGTTTTTTTCTTGACAGTACTTGAGGGTTAAACTCAGGGCCTCAAACATACTTTGCAAGCGCTCTACCACTGGTCTGCACCCCCAGCCCATTTTTTTATTTTTTATTTTTTATTTTTTATTTTGAATCAGGGTCTCACTAAGTTATGCAGGCTGCCTCTGGCTTCACATTTGCAATCCTCCTGCTTCTGCCTCCCACATCACTGAGATTACAGGTGTGTACCACTATGCCCAGTTTAAAGCAAATACATTTTCTACAATGTAAATAATTCACGTTTTTTTTCATAATTCACATTTTAAAGGTGTTTTTTTTTAAAAAAACTTTATGTGATATACACCTATATCATAGAATTATTGTTCTCTGAAGGAAATCATAAGAATCATATGCCCAGTTAAGAATTATCAATATTATTGCTGCTTCAATCAATAGCTCAAGAGTATTAGAATGATTACATCCAAAACTATCTAGAACACTAAAGGTCAGCATTTGAATTCAACATTAAGAAAGGCCTGTGTCTAGGTAGTACTAAATAAGTCAACTATCAAAGTGATCCTGAGAATGCTAACTTAAAAACAAAGCGAAGCAAAAATGACTTGATTTTTCTTTTAGCTCTGTGGACTAATTTTATTGAGAGAGAAAACTGGAGAAAGAGGACCAAAGATAGAAACTGAGATAAAAGGAGAATTTCCCTAAGAAGAGTTTTGTATGCTGTATACATGATCCCCAAGTTTCAAGGAAAGCCTACAACAGACAGCTGAGGGAGCCAGGAGGCTCAATCCTGTGAACTGGGAAGACAGATCCCCTACCTGTAAGGCAAGAAGTCCTGGCCTATAAAAGTCCAGAAGGCTACTGTGGGCATTCAGGACACCTGAAGATGTCTCAGAAGAAATACAGAAAAACATTACTGACCACTCATGAAATTTTTAACTATTTTTTGCCTCCCTACGTTGGTATACAGAACACTATCTTTATCTTCATTCATTCCCTTGATGATTTCATCCTACTTCATTCCTTTAAATAAAAATTTATAAGATGATGACTCCCCACTTATGATTTCCAGCTCCAGGTTTCCTCCTTCCTGCAGACTCATACATAGTTTCATAGATGGCTTTGGTTTTGTTTTTTGTGTTGTTGTTGTTGTTGTTGTTGTTTTGTGGTGCTAGGAATTAAATCCAGGTCCTCACAATGCTAGGCAAGTACTCTATCACTAAGCCATACACCAGGCCACCTAATGGCTTTTCAAACTTATTGTTTCCAAAATCTAATATGTTATTCTTTAAAATCCTGCTTCCCCCCCAACCCAAGTTCCATTTCAGCATTTCTCACCTCACTAAGAGGTGCCACCATTTGTCAGGAACAAACAGATACTGGTAGGTGCCACGGCAATCTCAGAGGTACTCTGTACCACATTTCCAATTCAACAGCAAATGCTGAAGGCTCTGCCTTCACAATATATAACAATTTCACAATTCCTCAATTCATTAAAATTTCTAACCTAGATTACTGCAAATACCCTCAGCTATTCTCACATTATTCAATCAAGTGCTCAGACAACATGCCAAAGAGCCCTGCCCTGACCCTGCTATGTAATACCGGGTCCTTTTGCATTGCCTATCTTTTGTTCTCAGTTTATTTTCTTCCAATCACCCAGAATTTCTTGGCACACTTAACAGTTTGTTTCTTATGTCTTCTATAGTAGTTCTAAACCCTCACAATAACTTGGAAGTCTTTTTTCTTTCTTCCCAGTACTAGAGATTGAACCCAGGGCCTCACATATGCTTTGCAAGTGCTCTACCAGTGGGCTGCACCCTCCCCAGCTCATTTTTTCACTTTTTATTTGGAGTCAGAGTCTCGCTAAGTTATGCAGGCTGCCTCTGGCCTCAAATTTGCACTACTACCTGCCTCAGCCTCCCAAGTCATTGGAATCATAGGCATGCACCACCACACCAGGCTGTATCTGGAGGTCTTCTTAAAAGACAGATTGCTAGACCCCAAATTCAAAGACACAGCTTTAGTAGGTCAAGGCTAGGAACTAAGAAGTTGCATTTCTAACAATTCCCAGATAATATGAAGGTGGGAGGTAGGGCACAGTTTGAAAGTCACTGTCCTAGAAGGAGGGAGGAAGCTAACAGACGGAAGTGAAGATTGTGGAAGGTGGGATGGGGAGGAAGGTCAATGTGGAGGGATAAAGGGGAGAGGATAATCTCACTGTAAACAATGCAACTTCATGAGTACATTGGAAAAACAAGGGAATATCCCAAATATACATTTGAGGTTTATTACATATTAGGCATGTTGTTGTTGTTGTTAGGTGCCATTGAATCTGACTCATAGCGACCCTATGTACAGCAGAACGAAAAACTTCCCGATTCTGTGCCAGGCAAACGATCTTATTTATGTTTAAGCCCATTATGTTTAAGCCCATTTATGTTTAAGCCCATTGCAGACACTGTGTCAATCCATCTGGTGGAAGGTTTTCCTCTTTTGCGTTGACCTGCCACTCTCCCAAACATGATGTCCTTCTCCAGGGATTGATCTCTCCTGACTACATGTCCGAAATATGTAAGAAGTAGTCTGGCCATTCTTCCTTCCAAGGAGCACTCTGGTTGCACTTCTTCTAGGACAGATTTGTTGGTTCTTTTGGCAGTCCATGGTATATTCAATAGACGTCTCCAGCACCACAATTCAAAAGCATCAATTCTTTTTCTGTCTCTCTTGTTCAATGTCCAGCTTTCACAACCATATGATGTGACCGAAAATACCATGGCATGAGTCAGACGCACCTTCCTCTTCAACGTGACATCTTTGCTTTTCAATACTCTAAAGAGATCTTTTGCCACAGCTTTTCCTAGAGCAATGAGTCTTTGATTTCTTGACTGCTGCTTCCATGGGTGTTGATTACAGAACCAAGCAAAGCAAAATCTTGGATAAGCTCAATCTTCTCTCCATTTATTGTGAAGTTGCATGCTGA
>VMDO01031051.1:0-20544 GCA_007922755.1 Pedetes capensis
ATTTGATGCTAAAAATATCTCTGTGAAGATGATAGGGAAGGTATCATCAATATTAATTTCATTTTGTACATACAGAAAGTGAACCATGCCCTTTAGGAAAGAAGAGATAGAATTATACTTCAAACACCATATTTTTGATTAACTAAAAATGCAAACAATCAATATTCATAAAGTACATATCTGCATTATATATAACATATACAAATTTACATTTGTATAAATAGTTGATTAGATAATTTCTAAGTAATGCTATTTGGGTCATATGATATTTAATTATTCAAAGTATTAAAAGTCCTCAAATTTCATGAATATTTAAAGAATATTAGTAAACTCAGTCAGGCATATGCTATTGTGTTTTGTGGCCATAGTCAATGTAGGGCTGACTCTAAGCTGCATTCTCCTCCAGAACATTCAGAACTGCACTTTGTTTGTCAGAGTAGGAGAATTCAGAAATTCATACACAGATTTTGTTACAACAGTAAAGTTACACTTGAAAAAAAAGCTAAATAATCAAGTTAAGAAAGACATTAATTAGTTATGCCTGTTGCTGCTTAGGAAACTGCACTCTTTAAAGAGAATTCTGTTTAGAGCAGGGAGTCAATCTAACGAAGCCAAGGTCACATCCCTAAGAATAAATTGCTTTGTCTCATTCTGTCTCACAGTTACAGAAAATCATTTTAGGCTCGACTAATCCTCAGAATAAGAGCATAGTGAGAAAGTGAGAACATATGCATAATTACTATAATGTAAAAAAATGAAATAAAACGGTTTTCATAGTCAATCAGTCATAGCAGCTTCACATGGGAAAGACACAAAGTTCACAATTTTAACTGGAGTTAATAACCAATACACATATTGGTTGGGGATTTCTATATCCATATTAGGTACACCTGAAGATCTGCCTAAAATATGTTACTTCTGCATAAATTCCCCCAGACCTTACTGGGCACTATTTACCTTTGAAAATATAAATTTTTCATCATCATAAAATTCTTGATCCAGAACAACATGCATGTGAACTAGATTAACACATTGTCCACTAATTCTTTTTTAAAAATATTTTTCATTGTCACCCTGTCCATTTGAAGTAACAATATAATATAGGTGTTATAATCATATGGCATTATAATTTCTGAGAATTCATCTTGCTTTGTTTATATTTAACTTTTTTTCTAAACTCTTATATGGCATTACAGTCAAAAATAATTTTTATTATAGGGAATTAATGTCCAAAACTTTAACCTAATGCTTACTGCTTTCAATAAGTCACAAAAACACTTGCAAGAAAATTCAACTTACATTGTTACACATTTTAAATGCCAAATTCTTTCTTTTTTTTCTATCTGTATTTAATATATGTTATTTCATACACAGACAATTTACTACATATAATAGTATATATGTGGTACTTAAACATTTATTTTCAGAGCATGTTTCCTCTTGGACAAATTTTTTCAAAACTAACATTGTTTTGTCTGCTGCTCTAACAAGTAATTTTGATTAAAATGGCTAGGAAATTTGCCCTCATTATGGTTTGCATAGGAGCAAGATATGGATGAACAACATGATGAGATCTTATTATTGCTTCTTTTTTTCATTCTTATAGGTTTTCATCCTATTTACATAATCCTAATTATCTTTTCATGCTCCCCCATTTATGTATTTATATACCTTTATACACAATTTTCCTAATCATCAAAACTATCAATCTAGCAATTTTTTCTTTCCCTGGAAAACTTTCCTCTAGTTTTTGTTCTCCTGTTCCATCCCTGACTCATTGTTGTATAGCCTTGCTGCACAGTGATCATCTTAGGACTTCTTTTCATTCCTTTAGTTGAGTGGATTCCTATTTCGTATATACCACATATTCTCTCTATTTGGTTTAAATCTTCAATTTTGAAAGAGAAGCTGCCGTAGAAAGGGTGCATACAAAGTAAAATTTTGGTGATCTACCATTATGCTGGGCTTGGATTTAGCTCAGTTGGTATAGTGCTGCTCTGCAGTATCTGAGATCCCGTGTTCAATACCCAGCACTGCAAAAATGGGAGAAGGATGTGGCAATCTACTCCTGAGGCAATCCTGAAATAATCAGCCATTGAAAACCCTATGATGGTCGCTATGAGTTGGACACAACCTGAGGACACCTAACAACAACAACCCTTAAGCTTGGTGTAGTATAGAATTGCAAGTGGGAAATTATTTCTGCTCAGAATTTTGAAGGTTTTGTTCCATTATTTTCTATATTGTAGTGTTGTTAGGGTATGTGTAGTGACATTCTGTTTAGTTACTTTCTATGAATGTGACTTTTTCTCTCTAATAATTTTGAGGTCTTCCGATTGCCTCTAGGGATAAGATTTTAAAAAAAAAAAATCATGTGCAACAGTTAGGTTTTGTCATTTTGCTTTGTTTCATTTATATATTTGGACCACTTTCTCCTTCCTTTCCACCTTCCTCCTTTCCTTCCTTCTTTCTTTTCTCATTCCTTCCTTTCCTGAAAATACATAATTCCATATGCTGTCTTTTCTTTGTCCTTTCTGAAAATATTAGTCATATGTAAGAATTCATAGTTCAATCCTGTTCAATTTCTCCAGGGTGTAAATCTACAATATTCTGCTTGGATTAAGAAAGATGTACCACTTTTGGGGATATAGGCAAAGGGCAAGGCATAGGGCATCTAACAACTGCATGAGAAATGTTTATTCCCTCTGGTTCAGTTATTTCCCTGACCATTCCCCTCTGACTTTCCTCTCTCCATATTTGATGGTACCTAGTAACTTTAGGGGCTGGGATTTAGCTCAGTGGGTAGAGCGCTGCGCTGCAGTCTCTGAGGTCCCAAGTTCAATTCCCAGCACGGCAAAAATGGGAGAAGGGCCTGGCAACCCACTCCCAAGGCAATCCCAAAGCACTCAGCCATTGAAAACCCTATGAGGGTCACTATGAGTCGGATACCGACTCGACGGCACCTAACAACAAGTAACTTTAAGTTACTTGTTTGAAAGGATCTGATCCATTTCACTTTATCATTTCCTTCTGAATACATTTTAGATTGTAGCTTTCTCTACTCTGAAAAGATACTCTTTCATTCACATTCTGTTCTCAAAACCATGCATTGCAATAAGGTTTGCTTCTTTTCCATTTCACTTATGCTTGTCAGTTTATACCTTACCCATACATTTAATGTCATTAGGGTAGGGTTTTAGACACAAGAGGAAATAAACACATGGAGTTAATCTATCAAGTTTAGCCAAAATTACATTTAGCAATATTCCCTATACAAATGCAATCTACGCACTTCCAATAGGAATTTTCCTGCTGTAGGTAACATCATGTAGTTCTAACTAATTGTGACCATTTTACTAAAGTAATGCTATCAAAATTTAAGGTACACTTTCAAAGAACTTCTTGAATTTAATGGCCCCAAGATATACTTTTCAACATGTGTCCTCTGCACAACTGGTTAAAAGTTTCTATCATTGTCCTAGCCACTGGGCATTAAGGACAGTCCTGCCAATAGGAAAAAGTCTATCCTATATAATTCTCTAAATTCATCCCACAACTATTAACTTTGTTAATTGGTCTAAGGTAATAAAAGTCTAATAATCTCTTGAATCTTTTTCCTCTTCATTTCATTTGACTCCTGATGGCTTCCCTTCCCTATGTATCATCTTTACAATTCCCACACTATATATTCTAAGGTATTTTAAAACTTATAGAATATTACATTTTCTTGACATAGAAGCCACCTTTCTACCAAAGAAACAAAGTTTCTAAAATGTAATAAAATACATGTCGTATTCCACAATTGTAGTTTCAAATTTAGTCTTTAAAATGAAATATGCAAAGAAATGACAAAAAAGTACTACTTCATTTAATTTCCTACACTGACTAAGCAGCTTTATTCATTTAAGGACAGAAGAAAAAAAAGAAGAAAAAGAAATGAGTACTTCAGCTCTCCCTAAATGTAAATTACTAACACAATTGCCGATACTTATGCCAACATAAAGCTGAATTTAATAGGGCCCTCTGGAGTTTTAAATTCTCTGAACACCGAATCTAATGGCTGGTATGCACTCTTTTTCAGAGAAGTTGTCAGTATTCAAATGAAAAATATGCAGGTAGGAACATAGTCACCTTAGCAAACTATTTGCATAACAAAAATTCATGGTAAGCTTCTTGTTTATGTCCATTCAGTTTACTGATTATCAATAAAAATATTGGATCAGGAATTCATTATCCACACTTACTAAAATTGCCCTTCAAGCCTGTTATAGAGAGTTTATAATGTGATAAACATGGACAATGTTTTCTGACACCCAGTAATAATTAGTTTAATGCTTAGAGTTAATCTCTGGCACTTGTATTTTAGTAGCTGTCTTCTATAGGATACAAACTTTTCATAGGTGCCTACGTCATAATAATCCAGAAGTAGTTTTCTTAAAAATTCCTATTCCATGATAAAATACTTTTATCTGAATCATAATTCACCTCAAAGTTGATTTAATGCAATGGAAAATGTAATTAGCATTTCAGAGATAACTGAAGTACCTAATGCTTTTCCAATACAAATAAAGAAAAGAAATTGCCACCTTATATGCAGAGAATTCAAGAGGAAATGGAGGGAACATGGAAATAATACTTCATATAAAAATTATATATTAACATACAAGCTTTTAAATATTTTAAGATCTTAAATATTCATATTTTAGGTCAGGCTAAAGGATCAGGAGGGTGCTCTAAGCAACGATCCAATCATTCTAAAACTACCCAACATCAACCATTTAATCATTTTATTTCTAATTATATTAATTACAGATCCAGAAAAATGCATATATATGTTTAGCAGTTGGAAGAAACATTATTGTAACATGAATAAGACTGTAAGATATTTGTGGCCAAGGTCTTGCTTTAGACTTTATTCTTTAAAATTGGATATTCCCAAGCATAGTTAGGCATAGCTCCACAAATAAATAGCTCTGATTTTTACAGCATTAACTATGTACTCTTCACTTGTGCACTGAGGAAATAAAGATGTTTTTAAAATTGTTCTAAAATTAATGGATAAAAATAATCATCAATCTGGAAAATTTTCCTTAAAATATTCTGCAGGATAGGTTCACTATAAATTGAAATTAGATTAATGTAATTGATTTGAGAAAGTGGAAACATTTTGAATCATAGGATGTTAGAACTGTAAGTTATCATAGAGATCATATATTTTAAGCCTCACAATATTCAGTAGAAGGAATCTTGAGAAAATTTTCTTCTTATGGTAAGTTATGTGGCCATATATTATTGTTCCTAGTATTAACCTCAATGGCTTATTTTTCTTAAAAATATTTTTAAAAGGAATATATATATATATATATATATACATATATATATATATATATGCTTATACATGAACAAAGAGAAAATTATTTTTCTCATTTTCTTAATGATAAATAAACAATTTCTAAGAAAAAAGAATTTGCTAATCTTTGTGCTTTTTCTGGACATTTATCACTTGGATAGTGCTCACCCCCATAACAGATAATAGCACATTGACTGAGTAAATTAATTTAGGAAGGTGCTACCACCTCCACACAAGAGGTGTGTGTTTATTTGTAAACAAAACAGAAAGCCAACCATATTTAGAGAACATACATAGCCAAAGGGGCTGGGATTTAGCTCATTTGGTAGAGCGCTGCGCTGCAGTCTCTGAGGTCCCAAGTTCAATTTCCAGCACCACAAAACTGGGAGAAGGACATTGCAATCCACTCCCAAAGAAATCTCGAAACAGTCAGCCATTGAAAACCCTATGAGTGTCGCTATGAGTCGGATACCGACTGGACGGCACCTAACAACAACAACAACAACAACAACAACATAGCCAAAGCATTAAATTCTTTATTCTAAAACGGCTATCTTCTTTCCTTTCCAAACCTAGACTGCATGAATTAGAGTATTGTTTACTAAAAACCCAACATAAGAAAATGGTGAAGCCTAATCATTCCTGTTCACAATCTTCTCATGTAGACATGAGTTAAAAGAACTAGAGCGATCAGTTATAGAAAATATTGTTTTTATTTTTATTTTGAAAAGAGCATTCAGAAATGTCTGCATTAAGCTTCTTTTTAACCTCAGTTCACTGTGCAAAAACTAATCTTAAACTTCTAAATATATTACTTGACATTTTATAGCAGTCAGAGCCGAATATCAATTTTTTAAATGTTAGTGGAAATTGGATAAGAAACCACATCTCAAAGGAGAATCACCAGAGTATGGAAGAAGGCTATTAATTTACTTCCCATTACCACCTGGAATCTCCTTTCACTGTTCACACCTATCTATCATCTTCTCTGCTTAGATTATACCCATAAAAATAATTTCCTGAGTAAAGGACTGAAAAATATCATCTTATGATTTATATTTGATCACTAATCTATGGTTCAGACTTTAACTATGTTAAAAAGTAGTTAATTTTGATGTGACAAGATTGCTACTAGTGAAGATCATGTTAAATAACTTTTAAAGGCTGATGATTTTTTGCTTAGACTTCACAAGCATTTGAATGTTTATGTTTTGACTTTTGAGGCGCAAGACAATAATGAACAAAGCATGGACTCCTGTGGTCACAAATAACCTCAGGCTACTGCTAATTCTTCAGCTTCACCTTTAGGCAGGATCTCATTTTACCTGCCTTAATGTTCTCTCATTCATGCAAAAAGTAATTATTTTCCTTTAAAACAAAAAATGCAATCCGTAGTTGGTGAGTAGTAAACAAAATCATAAAAAAAGATTCCCCTGTGTCCCATTCTTTACAACCATTCCACCATAAGATGAGCAATTTTGTGTATACTACAAGATATTTTCATTTCTGTGTTTTCGTTAATAAATGTTGGTGAAGTACAGAGTAACAAGCATTTTGCTCAATCCATTATGCAACTGTTACATCACTGTCTCTACACGTTCATGCATATTTTAAAGAAATACTAATTAAGTGGTCTGTTTTCCTCACTTTGAAATACAATTGTGAGCATCTTTCCAAGTCATTAAATAAAAACAAAGTGTACTTGTTAATTCTTCCTAGAGCATCCAACTGCATGGATGCACAATAATTTAACCAAGCACTGATTGTTGATCATTGTGACTCCTAAAATATTTTTTGTCTATTTTAGACACTGTTTCAGTGGGCATCCTGATGTATATGTTTTGTGGATTTGTTCTGCTCTATTCTCATGGATAGGGGTGGATATGTAGCTCAGTGGTACAACACTTGCCTCCCATGTGTTCATAAGTCTTTCAAACTGTGTACCAGAGAGGCATACATCAACAGCACATGAGACTCTATTATCCAATCACCAACCAATACAGTAGACAATGATAATTTTTAATTTAATAAATTAAAAATGACATTTAATTATTTCTATATATAATTATTTGATTTTGAGTAGAGTTTTTTCGTTTTTACACAATAATTAACCATACTTTACTCTTGTTAATTGGCCATTCACATCCTTTTTAATTTCCTGTGGTATTTTTTATTCCAAGCACCACAAGAAAAAAAATCCTATGGTGCTCTGCCATGTTTCCTAAATGTGCCCAAAACCATTTTCATTAATATAATCTGAGAACTAAATAAATCCAATTTTGAACAAAATACTTTTGTTAGTTCAACTGGGCATCTCCTTTATTCTTTTAAGTAGCAGGATAAAGATTTAGAAAAATCTCTAGTTAACAGTGATGCAATTTAAGCAAGATTGATGAAATGACCAATGGAGAATAAACTTGATTTAAAAATTGCTCAGGCACAGTGGCACACACCAGTAGTTATATCAACTCAGGACACAGCCAAAAGAATCACGAGCTTGAGGCTAGAGGCAGCCTGTATAATTTAGCAAGACTCTGTCTCAAGGTAAAAATAAAATTAGAAGAGGCTGAGGGAGCATATCAGTGGTAGAGCACTTGCAAATTATTCAGAAGGCCCTGGGTTCAGCCTACCAGTACTGAAAAAAATTAATTATATCTTGTTTTATCATATATGATACTCCTCACTTTTTCAAATAGCCTTCCTTTCTCCACAGATCCCTCTGTAAAGTGGAAGAAAGGTACATTGGTTTTGAGCAAAACAATTTGACAAAGTTCATATGTATTTACTGTATTCAGTCATTCAATATCATCACCTATATAGTGGGGAAATGATATCTGCCTAATGTATTTTCCAGTGGAGATTAAATAACCTTGTGCATGTAAAATGATCTCTGGCCCATGAAAAGCACTCAATAAATGCTTGTTACTTGTTTTCCAATAAATAGTATATGAGAATAAGTATATTTATGGTACATACATACATAGTTTCATCTAGAAAACCCGGACTAATAAAGTAAGGGTTAAGGAACCTCTGAGCAGAGGAAAAATGGAGAAAACTTGGGGTCCTTAGTCTTCATATCCTTTGTTACCAACATTATTCTCTGATTTCTTGAGTCATAACATTTATCCACTCAGGGAGTATTTGCCTAGAAGAAACTAATGGCTGAATTCTGTGGCTAGTATAACATATGATCTTGTCTCTTTTGCCTTCATCATAGCCCAAAGATGTGCTCTGCTAGCTTCAGCAGAAATTTGGTTCCCCTAGAAAATATAGCCCACTCTGAGCTTGTTTACATTTTTTCCTTGCTTAGAATTTCAGTTATAACACCCACTAATCAGAGCCACTTTGATCTCAGTTTAATGACTATATTTTTTTAAGTTCTCAGGCCAAACCCTTAACTACTACTGGATCCAGTTGATGCCATGTGAGAGGAAACTAAATATCAGGCTTCCTTCTTTTGATTATGCCTCATCACCAAGTTTTCTTTCATGTATTTGTTCCCTGGTTGATTGTTGTTGTTGTTAGGTGCCTTCGAGTAGGTATCCGACTAATAGCGACCCTCATAGGGTTTTCAATGGCTGACTGTTTCGGGATTGCTTTGGGAGTGGATTGCCAGGTCCTTCTCCCATTTTTGCCGTGCTGGGAATTGAACTTGGGACCTCAGAGACCTGCAGCGCAGCGCTCTACCAACTGAGCTAAATCCCAGCCCCCCTGATTGGTAGTGACTTCCTATTGCCTTCAGATTTATTCTATCAGTTAGATATTGCTTTGTAACAAATGAGTGGCTTAAATCAAAACAAAATGAAATCATTTATCACCAGGCAGATACTCCTCACTGGCAGATACCAGGTGAGCTGTAGGTTAGCTACCTTGGCCTGAGATCAACTGAATGGTTTTTCAAGCTGTGGATCCTTTGGAAGGTCTCCTTCCTGTGTAGTGCTGTGGATCAGGAAGGTTATTCCATTTTACAAGAGTTACATCCTCCTCAGCCCAGTCTGGTACCTGGTGCAAATTCTTATGGTGATAGAAGCATAAAAGAGCCAAGCAAAAGTATGGAGATATTTTAAGTCCTCAACTCGGAGCTCACTCATTGCACTTCTGCTTAAGCAGCCAGTCCTAAAAACCTACAAAAGGCAAATACATTCTGTTCACAGTGAGGCTGTAGTAAGCATATGAATGCAAGGAGGTGTGAGGAATTTAATCCAATCACCAGACCTACCATGATTATCCTCACTTCTTATCATAAATCCCTCCCTCTAAGGCAAAGTTGTTGTTGTTGTTGTTGTTAGGTGCCCTCAAGTCGTATCCGACTCATAGCGTCCCTCATAGGGTTTTTAATGGCTGACTGTTTCAGGATTGCCTTGGGAGTTGATTGCCCGGTCCTTCTCCCATTTTTTGTATTGCTGGGAATTGAACTCAGGGCCTCAGAGACTGCAGCGCAGCGCTCTACCCACTGAGCTAAATCCCAGCCCCAAGGCAAAATTAGGAGATGAGAATTTGTGACAGCAGCCAACCTTTACTCTTATTTTTCCTTTCTACAATGTCTCAGTACCAGACAGGAGATGAATGTCTTCCCTTTTCAATTACCATTTATCTTCTTTACATAAAACCCAAATATCTGGCCTGCCAATCCTGTTTCTTCATATGAAACAAAGGAATTAAAGTATTTTACACAATCTTTTCCCAAGAAAATACCCTGCTTCACAAATATAGTGTGTTGCTGAAAAATATTATTATATTTTGAATGTATTTTATTAAGCATACCCACCTTCTACCTATTACCGCCCTGCCCTTCTCCACCCTTAACTAATGGAATCACTGTCATCCATTTCTTAATTTTGTCATTTCAACAACATTACATAAATGAAATTATACAATATATAACTTTTCAGGATTGACGTTTTAAATTCAGCATAATTCCAACCAAGTAGCATGTGCCAATAAATAGCCTGTTACTTTCTATGCCTCAGTAGTGTTCCGTGGTATGAATGTATCCTAATTTCTGTAACCATTCATCCTCTGAAGGATATCAGGGTTTTTTTCAATTCTTGGCTAGTGTTAGTAAAGCTACAATAGATGTTTGTGGATAGGTTTTGTGTGACTATAACTTTTCAGTCTTCTAGAATAAATTTCCCAAGAGTTCATTGCTAGATCACACAATAGTAACATGATTTTTAATGCTTTATTTAAGATAATTGATAAAAATGTATATATGTAAAGTATATAGCATGTTTTGATATCTGCAGAATGTTGTGAAAAGATTTCCACACTCGAACTAATAAACATATCCATCACCTCACATAGTTGACTCTGTGTATGTGCCAGATGAGAAGACTTAAAGTCTACTCTCAGTAAATTTCAAGTGTACATTAGTGGGGCTGGGTTTTAGCTCAGTTGGTAGAGTGCTACTCCGCACTCTCTGAGGACCCAGGAAAAATCCCCAGCACCACAAAAATGGGAAAAGGACATGGCAATCCACTCTGGAAGCACTCACAAAACAATTACCCATTGAAAACCCTATGAGAGTCTCTATGAGTAGGGCCTGACTTGATGGCACCTAACAACAACAATACATTAATATTAATTATAGTCACCATCCTATATATTATATTTCCATAACTTATTCACCATATAACTAAAGTTTCTATCCTTTGATGAACATTTCCCCATTTAATCCACCCCGTTCCAGCCTTTAATAACCACCTTTCTACTGTTCCTTTGAATTTGACTTTTGTAGATTGCACATATAACTGAAATCATGTAGTACAGGTTGAGTATCCCTTATTAGAAATGCTTAGGACCAGAAATGTTTAGATTTGGAATTTTTTTTCAGATTTTGGAAAACACACATGTGCATAGTGACATATCTTAGGGTTCTGACCAAAGCTTAAACATGGAATTCATTTATGTTACATATATACCTTATACACATAATGCAAAGGTAATTTTATAATTTTTACTTTACTTGCATTTTGACTACAACCTATCACATGAGGTTAGGTGTGGAATTTTCCACTTGTGGTGTTACATTATTGCTCAAGACATTTCAGATTTTGAAGTGTTTCAAATTTTGGATTTTTGGACAAGAAATGCTCAACCTTTGTCTATGTCTGGCTTATTTCACTCAGCATAAAGTCCTACAAATTCATACATATTGTTGCAAATTGCAGGATTTCCTTCCCTATAAAGGCAGAATAATATTTTATTGTAATATGTATCATAATTTATTCATCCATCAGATTTTGGGGTTGTTTCTACATCTTTACTATTGTAAATAGTGGTTTAATCAGCATGAGAGTACAGAAATCTCTTCAACATACTGATTTAAATTTTTTTCACTATATACTCACAAGTTGAAATTTTCATTTTTTGAGGATCCTCCTGCTGTTTTCCCTAGTGACTGTACCAATTTATATTTCTACCAGTAGTGTAGAAGAAGTGCTCTTTTTTCCAACTTCTCACCAATACATTTTTAAAAAAAATAATAGCCATTCTAACACGTTTAAAGTGACATGTCATTGAGGTTTTTATTTGCCTTTCACTGATAGTTTGTGGTGATTCCTATCACTTCTATTCAACTTAGTATTGGAACTCCTAGAAAGATCAATTAGAAAAAAAGAAAAAGAAGGAAATGAATCCAAACTAGGAAGGAAAAAGTAAAATTATTTTTGTTTATAGATGACATGATCTTATATATAGAAAACTTAAATATGCCACACAATGACCTGTTAGACCTAAAAAATGAATTCAATAAAGTTGTAGTATACAAAGCAACATTCAAAAATCAGTTGTATTTTGTGCACTAATAATGACCTCCCAAAAACAATATTGGGGAGAAATCCACTTATGATAGCCTCAAAACGAATAAAATCTTTTATTTATTTATTTATTTATTTTTTGTGTGGTACTGGGGGTTGAACCCAGGGCCTCGTGCTTGCATACTTTGCAAGTGCTGGACCACTGAGCTGCGCCCCCAGTCCATTTGTTTTTAAACTTTTTGAGACAGGTTCTCACTAAGTTACGTAGACTGCCTCAGGTTTCGAACTTACAATCCTCCTGCCTCCGCCTCCTGAGCTGCTGGAATTACAGGGATGCACCACCATACTCAGTTAAGAATAAAATCTTTACAAATATACTTAATCAAGGAAGTAAAGACTTGTACATTAAAAACTACCAAACACTGATGAAAGAAATTAGATACAAATAAATGGAAGCACAATTCATGCTTATGAATTAGAAGACTTAATATTGTTAAACTGTCCATACTACCCAAAGTGATCTAAAATTCAGTGCTATTTCTTTTAAAATCATAAGACATGTTTTATAGAACTAGAAAGAAACCCTAAATTCTTGTAGAGTCAGACTATCAAAGACATCTGCACTCCCATTTTTAATGGCATTATTTTTCAAAATGATCAAGATGTATAAACAACCTAAATGTCTATTGTTGGACAGATGGATAAAGAAATTGTGGTGTGTACATTCAACGGAATATTACTCAATGTTAAAAAGGATAAAATCCTGTTATATGCAGCAATAAGAATGAATATTGAGAATATCATGCTAAGTGAAATATGCCAGTCACAGAAAGACAAACAATGTGTGAGTCCACTTCCAAGAGGTATCTAAAATAGTCAAACTCATAGAAGCAAATAATATAATGGTAGTCTCCAGGGGCAGTGAAGAGACAAAATAAGGAGTTGACAGTCTATGGGTATAAATTTTCAGTTATACAAGAAATATAAGATGTAGTCCCGGAGCTGTGGCACATACTTATAATCACAGCAATTGGAATGTTACATCAAGATTGAGAGTTCAGGGCCAGGGGTAGGCCTCTCAAATTAGTGAGACTGTATCTCAAAATAAAAAACAAAAAGGGGCTTGAGATATGGGTCCGTGATAGATCACTTGCCCAGCATGTGCAAGGCCCTGACTTCAACCTCCCTAGTATTGAGAATAATAAATAATAATAGTAACTGATAATTTCTATTAGTTTTCTGTTACAACATAGTACCTAGAGTTCACAATATGGTATCTTGCACATAAAATTTTTACTAATAGTATATATCTCACATTAAGTGTTCTAATCACCAAGCAAGCAATCAAGAAAAGCAACAAACAAAAATGAAGGGAACACTAGGCAACTTTTGGATGTAATATATTGTATATGCTTATTACCTTGTTTGTGGGAATGGTGTCACAAGTATGTTCTTATATCTAAGCTCAAGAAATTATTAATATTCAATGGGCAGGGTTTTTGTACATAAATTATAACTCAATAAAGCTGTTATGAATAAAGAAAACATATCAAGAACTTTTTTTCATCTTCTTGGTTTACCTGTGTCCACACCTATCATGAAATTTGGTAGTCACACAAGGTAGCTTACCAATGCTCTGCTAACATCTAAAAACAAATGCAACTTAGTTCAGAGTGAGAATGAAAAGTGCTTCTATAAGGTTGATTAATCATCACACCATTCACAGCAACTAGTTGGGCATTTTATGTTGATGTATATACCTATATTAAAGCAAGCAATTCATTTTCACAGGAATGAACATAAATTCTGTTAGTACTGGCAATTAAATGTTACCAACCAATTAAATATCTCCTGAAATTCATCAGAGGACTCACATTTCTAAAATGTACATGCTCCAAAAAGTAAGCTTCAGGTTTTTAACAAATATTTTAAGGTAAGCAAGGGTGAGAAAATGAAATACTGAATGAAAACACTAAATGTTGGTGTTTGTTGTTGTTGTTGAGTGTCGTCGAGTTGTGACCAGCTCATAGCGACCCTCATAGGGTTTTCAATGGCTGATTGCTTCGGGATTGCCTCAGGAGTGGATTGCCACATCTTGCTCCCATTTTTGCAGTGCTGGGAATTGAACTCGGGACCTAAGAGACTGCAGGGCAGCGCTCTACCAACTGAGCTAAATCCCCAATGTTGGTAGGAATTGGAAAAATATCCAAATAAAGATAATGTAAATGCATGAAGGATAGAAGTACTATGCTTGATTTACTTCACATATTTGTGAAAATATGACAATGGATGACTGACAAATGTTGTGTATCAATGTGTTAGCATCTTTAGACCCCAAAATATGGTGGAAATATGTCTCCAAGTCACATTGACTTTCAGCTTTATATGATGAACTACAATTTTTACAGGAACCAAAGCCACTATCAGTGAACCATATTCAACTGTTGGAGTCGAGAGGCCGTGTGAGTTGATCTTACCATTGAGCAATGAACTAACTTTCCAAAGTGGCCCGTCACTGCCCATGTGAGCTGAACCTTTAAAGTTATATAAACAGTGAATTTTTCATTAGCTTCTTTTCTTGTAAACAGTAAGTAAATAACTGATCAGCTAAGTTTATAGTTGTATGTTTAAAGACTGAGAATTACATGATACTATTTCATAATATTTCTCCCGATCTCTCATTCCTCACTACCTGCCCCATTAAAGTTATGTATACATCAACATTTTAAGTGTTAATATTTTCCTATTAATATGTGGTTTAAGAAAGAATGTACTGAGCTTGGCATTGTGGCGCATGCTTGTAATCCCAGCAGCTCGGGAGGCGGAGGCAAGAGTATCGAAAGTTCGAGACCAGAGGCAGTCTGTGTAATTTAGTGAGATCTTGTTCCAAAAAGTGAAAAAACGGGCTGAAGGTGCAGCTCAGTGGTCCAGGACTTGCAAAGCATGCAGGCGCGAGGCCCTGGGTTCAACCTCCAGTATCGCAAAAAAGAAAAAAAGAAAAAAAAAAAAAACAGAAAAGAAAGAATATATTGTTACATTGCATTTTATGGCCTTCTGATAATAAATACCTCATTTACATATTACCATCTTTATATTAGAAGTTAAGGGGAAAATAGTATTCAACATAGAGTATAAATTTTTGCTTTACACACCTTTATGGCATAGCTGAAATAGTAGATTTTAAAATTGCCTCACTAATTTATGCATTGGCTTGGGTTTAGCTCAGTTGATAGAGCGCTGCTCTGCACTTTCTGAGGACCCGGGTTCAACCTCCAGCACTGCAAAAATGGAAAGAGGATATGGCAGTCCACTCTTGAAAACAATCCCAAAACAATCAGCCATTGAAAGTCCTCTGAGGGTTGCTATGAGTTGGACCAACTTGACAGCACCTAACAACAACAACAACAACAACAACAACAACTGGGTACAAAGTATTACAATGCAGCCTTTCATCATTGTTTCTTTATTTTCTCAGTAGAAAAAAAATCTCTTATGTGCAAACTCTTTCATCAAGTAGATTTTAAAATGCTTATTTCATCATCTAGCAACGACCTGTGAGATGAACATCAAAGAAACTTAAATTGAATGTTAAGCAGTTTTTAAGGAACAGATTTTTGAAAATACAGTGAAGAAAATCTCATCTCCAGTAATTCTCTTAACCTAATCATCTCCAGAAAGAATTGTTTCTTTTTCAGGGTAAATGTATTATCAGGAGGATATAACCTCTGATCACTGCCAAGGAAATGACAGATTAAACTGTGGAATATATGTATTTTTATGAGTCTGTTGGAAAATATTTTAATGTTTACTATCAAAGTTTATTGTAATTTTTATTATGAAATGTTATTTTTTTTGAGAAATTCAATTGTAAATACTTGAGGCTTACATGTATGGTTCACATATAGACAATAAAATAGTTTCTATACTGAAGTGTTTAATATGTCTATCATCTCACCTCCCTGCATGTCTGTCAGCTTGTTATGCTGTGGGGGCTTGTGTGTTCCTGTGATGCTGAAAGCTATGCCACGAGTATGTCAGATACCAGCACAGCCACCCATGGTGGACAAGTTTCATCTAGCTTCCAGACTAAGACAGACTAGGAAGAACAACCCAGCAGCCTACTCTAGAAATAATTAGTCATTGAAACTCCCACTGTCAAGTATAGAACCAGAAAATGAATCCCCTAGGCTGGAAGACATCCAAGAAATGACTAGGAAAGAGTTGCCTCCTCAAAGTAGAGTCAACCTTAATGACAAGAATGGAGTAAAGGCCTTGGGACCTCCTTTTGCTGATGTGGCATGACTCAAAATAAGAAGAAACATAGTGGCTGCAACAATGGGCTCAAACATAAAAAGATCATGTGCATGCCACAGTGTTGGATAACATTTTGTTCTGTTGTACATAGGGTCACTATAAGTTGGATCCAACTCCAGAGCACCTGACAACAAAAACAGAATCATCTCACATACTTTTGGTGACACAAGTAGCTAAAATCTATTTATTTAACAAACTCCCTGAACACAATACAATTTATTAACTTTAATTTCCATGTTGTACATTATAGACTCGTTCATCCTACATATCGTATATTCTTGAATCTAATCTGCACCCTTTCAACAGTTTTAGAGGGCTAAAAAGTTAGATGCCAATTAGAAACACGTGCAGATTGAATTCATAATTGAGAGCTAAGTCTTTCTGATTTGGATGTCTTTTCTTCCTTATGGTGTGATCAATTGCTCTTTATAATACTCTAGTACTATATTGAACAGAAGTGGCACAATGGGGCATCACTGTCTTAGACCAGCTCTTAGTGGAAAAGTTTTCAGTTACTCCCTATTACAATGTTAGCAGTGAGATTTTTAAAAAATTAATGGCCCTTATTATGTTGAAGAACTTTGTCTGACTAACTTTCTAGAGTTTTTATCAAGAATGGGTGCTGAACTTTGTCAAATGTTTTCTCTCCATCAACTGAAATGAATGGTTTTTATCTTTCATTTTGTTAATGTGATGTATCATGTTGATTGATATGCATATGTTAAACTATTCTCCTTTGCCAGGGATAAATCCCATTTATTCATGGTATGTAATTTTTTGATGTGTTGCTGAATTTGGTTTGCTGATATTTTATTGATGATTTTGACATAGATGTTCAGCAGAGGCATTGCTCTATTGTTTATTTGCTTATGCCTTTGTCTGCTTCAAGTATCAAGGTAATTCTGACCTCATAAAATCTATTTACACGTAGACTTCATCAGTCTCATCTGTTATTGATCTGTTCAAGATTTATATTTCTTCCTGATTTAATCCTGGTAAGTTATATCTTTTTCTAGGAACTTATACATTTCCTCTTGATTATCCAAAATATTGGCTTATAATTGATTATATTTATGTTTCTTTTTATTTCCAAGGTATTGGTAGTAATGTTTCCACTTTGATTTCTGATTTTATTTATTGAATGATCTCAATGGCTTCCTTCGTCTAGTTAGGATTTAGCTACTTTTGTTTATTTTTTCAAGAAGCAACTCTTGACTTATGAAATTTTTCTATGAATTTTATTTTCTCTATTTATTTGTGTTCTAAAATTTGTTGTTCCTTTCCTTCAGCTAATTTGAACTTTAGTTCATTCTTTACCTTGCCTCTTGACACATAATGTTAGTCTATTTATTTGAGACCTTCTTTTTTATTGTAAGCATTTATTGCTGTAAGTTCCCTTTTAAAATTGCTTATGTGACATCCCATATATTTTGATATGCTGTATGTCCTTTATCATTTATATCAATATATTTTAAATTTTTTCTTTTGATTTCTTCTTTTACTGCTGACCGTTCAGGAGCAGCCTATGGAATTCCCACATACTTGTAAATTTTCCAAGATTCCTTCTGTTATTGGTTTCTACTTTCATACCACTGTGTTTGGAAATACTACTACTAATCATCTTGAATTTGTTGAAACCTGTTTTGTGGCCTAACACAAGTTCTATCTTAAAGAATATTCCGTGTACACGAAAAAAGAACAAATATAGTCATGTTGGATGGAATCTTCTTTATGTATCTGTTAGGTCCATTTGTCATGAAGTACAGTTCTAAAACACTATTTCCTCATTGATTTTTTTGTTTAGTTCATCTATCCATTGTCAAAAATGGAGCATTAAAGTACCCTACCATTACTTCATTGCTTTCTATTTCTTCATTTATGTTCATTAGTATTTGCTTAATATATTTAGGCGCACCAAAGTTGAGTACATATATATTTATAATTATGTCCTGTTGGTAATTGTAGGGATATGGCCTAGAGAGACAGCCCCCCTGAGGCCTATGTGGCCAACTTGGAGAACCAAGACCTGTTTCCTAGGCAAAATGGTCATCAGTAACCTCAAACCTATATCCTGGGCCTTTTAGGCATCGATCTCACCAAGATGGCTCTGGCATCCAAATACCTCCTGACACCTGATTGGCTCCTTTCCAATTACCAGATGGCCCCTGATTGGACAGTTAAGGAACAACCCCTGATTGGCTCCCTTTTCGATGTCTTGTGTGCATACTTACCCTGATATGTCAGGCCCCGATCACCTGACATTACATGGAAGTCTCTGATTGGTCCGCATAGGGTATATAAGCAGGGCAGTCAGGGTCCAGCCATCAAACATCTAGCTAGAGAAGAGGGTCCATTCCATCGACTGGGTACCTGACATACAAGAAAGAACAATAAAGAGCTGAACACTTGGAGTTGGCATTGTCCTTTGAAGCAAGAAGCAAGGAGCCGCCAAGAGTGTAAGTCTCTCATCCTGCCTTTCTCAAGGCTTCTCAGAGTAGCTGTGGGTTTAACTCTTCTTTCTGGGTGGCATAGTTCTCAGATAACCCCCACCAGCCAGTGGATCTTCAGTGGCTGAGTCTTGCTGTTGATTGGAGGCCTACAGTTGGAACAAGTCCAGAGGCAGGCGATGCCGCACAGATAATTTTACCCCTTCCGTTATTAAACAGCAGCAATTTTTGTTTTTAACTTGCTGTCTATTTAATTTGATGTAAGTGTAGTCCCCCTACACACTCTCTCTTTTGGTTATTATTTGTAATTGTTTGGAATATCTTCTTCCATCTCTTAACTTTTAACACATGTGTGTCTTAAAGCTAAAATGTGTCTCTTATAGGTAACACAGTCAGATCTTCTTGTTCAGTACATTCAGCCACTGTATGTCTTTTGATTAGATATTTTAACCTATTTACACTCAAGGTTATTACTTATAGGTAAGCATTTATACTTGACATTTTGTTAATTAGTTTCTGGTTATTTTGTAGTTCCTTTGTCCTTTTGTTCCCTTCATAATATTTAAATTTATGGTTTGGTGATTTTTTTCCATAGTGCTTGGCTTTGATTTCTTGTTCTTTCTCATTTGTTTAACTACTGTAATTTTTGCTTTGGTTTCCTTGGGGCATATATAAAAATTTATTATAATAATGGGCTATTTTAAGCTAATAACAATTTAACTTTGGCTACATACAAATATTTTAGACTTTTATCCTCCCCCTATAATTTATTTTTGCCACAATTGAATGTTTTATGCTGTGTATTCCTTAACAACTTATTGTGTTGTTGTTAAGTTCCATTGAGACAGGCTCCTACTCATAGCAACAATAGATGAAACACTTTTGTCAGTGCTTCTCTGCTATTCATAGGGTTTTCAATCGCTGATTGTATTTTGGGAGTGTGCTACTGGGTTCTACTCCCAAGCCTATAGCACCTGGTGTTCCCATGCAGTCTCCCATCCAAGTACTAACCAGGTCCTACTCTACTTAATTTCCAAGATCTGATGGGATCAGATGCCACAGTGGTATGGCTGCAGGCAACAACTTGTTGTAGCTATACTTTTTTTTATAATTTTGAATTTTCACCTTCATATTAGAGATTTGAAAGATTTACATAATAATGGCATAGTAATAAAATATTCTGAGTTTGTTTATGAATTTACTTTTACCAGTAAATTTTATACTTTCTTTTTTTCATGATAATAATTGTTATCCTTTTGCTTCCAGTTGAAGCACTCTCTAAAGCTTTTCTTGTAAGACCAATCTAATGATGATGAATTCTTTCAATTTTTGCTGGTATTGTTGTTATTGTTAGGTGCTTTCCAGTAAAATCCAACTCATAGCGACCCTATGTACAACAGAAGGAAACACTCCCCAACACTGTTCCATGCCCTGTACTATGTCAGTGCTTCACTGCTATTCATAGGGTTTTCAATGGCTGATTATTGTGGGGATTATTCTGAGAGTGGGCTGCCATAGCCTTCTCCCATTTTTGCCATGCTGGGGATCCAGTCCAGGGCCTCAGAGAGCACAGAGAATCATGGTACCAGGTGAGCCAAACCTCAGCCCCTTTGCTTGTATAGGAAAGATTAAACGTCCACTTTGATTTTGAAGGATAACTTTTCTAGCTATAATG
>VMDO01031052.1:0-20529 GCA_007922755.1 Pedetes capensis
ACCTGGATGGGAGACCACCTGGGAACACCAGAAGCTGTAGGCTTGGGAGAAGGACCTGGCAACCCCCTCCCAAAAATCAACCTGCCATTGAAAACCCTATGAACAGCAGAGAAGCACTGACAATAGTGTTTCCCCTGTTGTACAGAGGGTCGCTATGAGTCGGATACCGACTTGATGGCACCTAACAACAACAACAACATATACTGAGTTGTATCCTATGCAGTGTGAAACTAATATTACCTGTTTTCTAGAAGTTGTGGATTCTTCTCACACATAGAAAATTCTTAATAAATAAAATGGATATTATTGTTATTAACAGTACTATTTGCTATTCTGACTAGAAAGAGGGAGACTAATCAGAACCTATTTCAATGATTCAGATAATGGCTGTGGTGATAAAAAGCGACAAAAGCTAAGCAAAGGGATTGTAAGAAGATAAGAAATGTCATATTTGTGTACTTTTTGCATCTATAGGAAAAGACATCAGGGAAAATTGCCCTTCAGGAAAAAGTGCATTTTTCCCCCTCAATTAATGAGGAGAAATTGGTTTCAGACTAAGAATTCCCTGCATGGTAGCAATCAGAAATGGGGACAGGTAAAATAGACCATAGGTTAAAAAGGAAGGACATGGATATGAGCTACATAGAACTGACATATAATCAATGTATAGGGATCACAGGTTTAGCTGACAAAGAACCCATGTAAGATGTCTGGGTGGGATTTAATAATAATTATTATAATGATTATGGCTTCCATTTTATTTTTTAATGTACAATTTATTCTTCTTTCTCTTTGCCTAAAGTGTCAAATAAAGCCTTAAGCTTTTTATTTCAAAGAATCCCTGAGTCCTTGCCCCTTTCTGGCCTGCTAATTTTTGCAACTAATTTAGACCTTTCCAGTCACCTCATGATAGACAAAGGCATTTCCTAAATTCCTTGTTTTTTAAATTGACCAATGTGGTGTATACAATGAGTAAACTTAGTGTATACCATTTTCTTCTCTGAGCTGAATATTTCATATATGTTGTTCTTATCTACCGAACTAAATTTCCTTGAGCACAGAAACTCCAAGAGCATTAATTTTTAATTAATTTTTGCTAGGTTTAGTCCACCTTGCACATTGGTAGGATAGTAAATTTTTGTTGGATGACTGTTTCAGAAATGTTTTGAAGTAGGCATGTTGGTTATAAGGATTTTTCTCAGAAAATGCTTTTCTGTGGGCCTCAGTCTGAGTTTGAACAAATGATTATATGACAGCACATGATTTCTAGGAGTAACAAAGTAACAGTGATTGTCTATCTGATAGTCAAAAATCAGAAGTTTTCCTTATTTTCAGTGACTTAGTTGTTGTTAGGTGCTGTCAAGTTGAATCCAACTCATAGGGACCCTTTGTACAACAGAACAAAACACTCCCCAACACTGTGCCAGGCCTGGCATGATGTCAAAGAGGTTCCCTTTTTGTATTTTGTTCTTTTTATATAAATGTTCTCATATTTGATAAGCTCTAATGAGAACCTTGATACAGTATAATGCTAAAGGGAGATTTTATTCTTTTAATGTTGAGAAATTTGGATCATAGGAACAAGAGATACCCACAGAATCTTTTATAGCTAATCAGTTAGTGCCAACACAAGAATTCCTCGATATAATCTCTTTGTTGCCCCTCTCACCAAATACATTCATGGTTCAGTACATTTTTCATTTTGACAGAAAAAGTTGATCTGTTTTAATACGTTACATCTAGTCTTAGATCTGGAAATGAAGACAGAATAGTCTCTTCTTCATTTTTGTGTTTCTGTTCAGCTCTAACATCTTCAAAGCACTGTGTATATAATCATGCCCATGTCATAGGAGTTGGCAGGTATGAGTAAATTTGTCTGGATAGGAAAAAGCATGCATGACATACTTCACATAGTTTTCTGATTTCAGGTTGTTGTTGGAAATTACTCACTCAGTGAGATAGCTTGAAGACTTTATCAGGAGGAAGGACATGAAGATAGTTTTATGTTGATAGAATAATTTGTAACATGCAGCCACAAGTGGGCAAGTTATGTTCAGATTCTGTACTTGTTCCTTCTCTTTTGGGAACATCTCCATGTTCTGCTTTATAAAACCCACATAACATCTACAATACTATAGAATGGATTCCTGGGAAAATTTATAGTTATTTCTAAGATACTCTTATGTACCTGTGTGGCCACTAACTTCTCTTCCTATCTTCCATCATAGATCCTAACAATCCTTAGAGTTCTCCTAAGTATTTATAATTATCATAACCAGCACAGAAGACTGTGGCAGCTTAAAAAGAGGAATTAATATAATTGGTATCCATATCCCTCATGAAATTGTAATCATATTTCACTATTGAAAGAGAGACTACACTGTCCTGTTACCTACTTCTCCTGCATGTCACCATTACCATAGTCTACCACTTTGCCCCACAGCTGACAGCTGACAGGAAGAGAATTCTAAATTGGCTAGTGTTTGGGTAACAAGTGATTGGCCTGCCTTCAGTGACTCACTCTTGTAAAAGTACCTGGGTTTGGAGAAGTAATTGGCTTTTATAATAGTGTATGGTTGGGAGTAGGTGTGGGGTGTATGAGAAGGAAGGGACTTAGGATATGTAATTGGCTTCCACAAAGTTGTTGCAATACTTTTGAAACCACAAACTGATCTTCATTAAGTGTCTGACAACCATAACATATATGTTGTAATAAAAATATTTACTGTTTAAATTGAAGAAGGTAAAATCTGCATGTGCTTTCTATTCTACCACAACTTTATAGTTTTCATATTTAAGTTATTAGAAGAAAAAATAAGAGGGAAGTTGGCAAGAATTTACCAAAAGAAAAAAAAATTTTGGGGAGGGAAACTGGCAAGAAATATGAAAAAACTTGGGAGGGAAGTAAGCAAAGAAATGAGTTAATAACTGCTTTGAAAAATAAATTCCATCATACAGATATCATATGACTAATTGAATTTGAATTTGATCTCTGGATCTCCAGATCTGGGCAACACTAACCTGTAAGTTGTTGAGACTTAACCTGTGATTAGTCTGTCTATTATTGTAGGATAATTCAGCAATATACAGTTGGAAGTACTGAAAACATAAAGGTGTCATAGGTGTTAGCATTTGCATTCAATAGTAGTCAACATATAATGAACATCTAAGAAGTGAAGCACAATGAACTTTTTCCACTAAACCATAATAAACCACAATGACTGTACTTTGAAGTACCTATAATTTTCTGCTGATAGGTAATTAAATTGGAAAGCACTGACACTTATTTACTGTAATAGGAAGCTAGAATGTTTATTTTGCAAAAATGTTGAACCAGAACTAAACAGGAATGCCATAGTGTTTTATGAATTAAACTGCTATTTCACTTCATTTGAGCCCTGGAACTTTAAAAATAAATACTAGCTAACCTCTTTGAACAGAGAATACATGTCAGCCTTGTGCTAAGCACTTAACATGAATTGCCCTATTGCATCCTCACTTTCCTTATCTTTGTCTCCAGTGTGCAAAGTGAAAATGTGCTTATTCAAAAAGTGCAAACCATGTTTTAAGAGTTAAGATCACAATTCTGGAACTAATTATTAGGTTAACAAATGAGAGTTCTTATGTCTCTTAAACCAAAACAGCTTTGAGACTGCCCCTCCTAGTCAACAGAACAGTAGTATACAAATATAATTATAACTGTCTGGGACTAAGCTATCCCATGGATAGATAATGAAATTAGAACATTTAAAACCAAGCCTTCATGTTTAAAACATGAAATTAAAAATCATTGTATTTTCCAAAGATAAAAGCCATATTATCAAAAGCATTATTATATGTAGGACTGATTAACTCTCTTTAAGAATTAGGATTCTGAACTCTTCAGGTTTTTTGATTTTAGGAAATGTCTGATTTAATGAGATCAAGAGATCTTATCCTTATCTTCTAATATAACCTTATGTATATAAGGGACCTCAGAAATCTCAGGGTAAATTTAGCATCTACAGTGAGATCTAGGCATCTCACTAGGGTTGTAACTCCATAGCCATAAGGAAATGTTCATAGAGACTTTCCCAGGGAGGGAAACTTAGTGTTTCTAAAAATTGAATACAAGTCTTCTCTAGAAAGAACAGCCTTTGTACTGCAGTTTGTATAACCAGTATTACCTTTCAGAACTAAGTCTAAAACAAAATGAAAAGTAGTTTGCATTTACAAGGTCCTTGGCTCATATTTGATGAATTAAAAAAAAAATGAGCCAGGTGTGGTGGCACATGCCTGTAATCCCAGCAGCTCAGTAAGTGGAGCCAGGAGGATCACAAGTTCAAAGAGCATAGGCAGCTTGCATAACTCAGCTAGACCCTGAATCAAAATTAAAAAAATAAATAAATGGGCTGGAGGAGCAGCTAAGTGGTGAAGCAATTACAGGGTATGTGTGAGGCCCCTTGGGTTCAATGCTCAAGCACCATAAATAAATAAATAAATAAACAAATAAATAAATAAATAAATATTTCAACAAATCAAATCTTTGTTGATGTCCTACCATAAATACAAGCTTGTATTAAGTACACTGATGCTGTCTGCAAGTATAACAAGGGTCACTGTCTGTAATAAGGTTTTTGGCTTGCATATATTTTGGGGAAGAAGATATATATTCTTTTAGTAAATATGTATGAGTGTAAACATTGAATTGGAGTTGGCAACAAACTCTTGGAAAAAAATGATGACCAAGACACAATTCCTGTCCTGAAAAGGATTTCATTCTCATGGAGAAGATGAACAAGTTAAAAATTAGTACAGTTTAATAGGACTTATGATACTGGTTATGGAGAACTTATATGAGTCCAGAGAAGTGACACTTAATCTAGTCCTAAAACATCAAGGAAGAGTTCCCTAGAGGAAATGACATCTAAACTGAGAGATGATGGATGAGTAGGAACCAACTGAGTGAAGAGCAGGGATATGATTCCAGAAAGAGAACAGAATGTAGAAGACCTGAAGCCCAAAGAGAATATAGTGCATTCAGAGAGCTGTCGTCAATTCTATATGTGGCTAGGGTACAGAATTAAATGGACCCAGGAGAGCACATGGCACTTTGGGGATATATAGGTAGTACATCAAGGCTGGGGTCTGGAAAAGAAGGACTACATGATGAGAGCTGAAATGGAGGGGGACAGTTATATCAAGAAGGACCTTATGTGCTACATTATGGAACTTGAACTCTATACTGAGAGCCATGAGACTCATGGAAGAGTTTTAAATTTGGAAGTGGTGATTTGATCAGATTTGCATTTTACTTCGATGTTTCTGGCCTGCAGCCATACCACTGTGGTGTCCGATCCTGTCAGCTCTCCAAAGCTAAGCAGGGTCAGGCCTGGTTAGTACTTGGATGGGAGACTGCCTGGGAACACCAGGTGCTATAGGCTTGGGAGAAGGAACCATCAACCCACTCCCAGACAACAATCTGCCATTGAAAACCCTATGAATAGTAGAGAAGCACTGACAATAGTATTTCATCTCTTGTATGTAGGGTTGCTATGAGTCGGACACTGACTCCATGGCACCTAACAACAACAACAACAACAACAACAACAACGAGTTTTCTGGCTGCAACATACAGTATTGAGGCTGGTGACAGGGAGATCATTTTGGATACTGTTGCAGTGATTTAAGTGAGAGGGTTATGACCTGTTGGGAAGAGGCATTAGGGAAGGAGAAACAGATTGGTTCCTGAGATACTTAGAAGACTGAATAGTCACTATGCTATATGAGAAGAAAGAAAAGGGATGAGTCAAAAGTTGTTTTTAAATTTTTAATTTGTTCAATTAGTTTTAGAATTTTTATCCAGTTTATTGGGGTATAATTGACACATAAAATTGTATATATTTTCCATGTATAATGTGAGATATGTACATATATATATATATATATATCTTATGAAATGATTACCACATTCAAGCTAATTAATATATATGCATCCATTACATACTTGTCATTTGTATGTGTGTGGTAAAAATATTTAAGATCTACTCTCTGAACAATTTTCAATTATACAATCCAATGTTATTAAGTATTGTCACCATGCTGTATAATAAATGTCCAGAACTTAAACATGCTATCTAACTAAAACATTGTACTCTTTGACCAATACTTCCCCATTTTCCTCCCCTCCCCATGCTAAGTTTCTGTTGTGGGCAGTTGGGTGAGTGTTGGTACTACTTGCTGAGGCAGGTTGGTAGAGTGAAAACAATGTGTTTCATTTTTGGAAATGGTGAGGTAATTAGGGAACTCTTGCGGGGACCTTTCTGGGTCTAAAGATTAGGAGAGATTGTTGAGTTGGAGATGAAGACTAGAGAGTCCTCAGCCTGTGAATTGTAAATGAAGGCAAAGAAGTGGAAGGTATCACCAAGGTAAGAATAGTGACAAAAAATTGAACTGAGAGCAGAATATCAATACTTGCGAGGTAACAAAGTGGAAAGGTCATGCAAAGGACAGAGAAGACTAAAAGTCAGGAATGGTAAATATAGGAGAATATAATGTTATAGAAGATAAGGAAAGAGAATATTTTAAGTAATAGAGAATGCTCAACAATGGCATCCTCTTTGAAGAGGTCAAGTAAGATTAATAAAAACTCATTGGACTTTTTAAATTTTATTTAAAAAAATTGTGCAAAACAATAAGAGATGGATAACCTAATGGTAAAAAATAGGCAATGCATGTGAGCAGAAAATTGACTAAAAATATCCAATGCTGCTGAGCAAATAAAAAAGTGTTCATTCTGATTCATAACTAAAGAAAAGTAAATTAAAGCAACACTGAGAGTTGCCTGCATGACTCTAGAAGGGAGCCTGAGAGGAGGAAACAGTTGAAGATTCAGTACAGAACAGAAGGAGAGACTTATAGCACAAGGAGGCCAAAAGCATAGGACCTGTTGGGAAGATTAGATTCTCCTCTGACAGAGTGAATAAAAATAAGAGGTTGTGGAGGCAAATGTGAATTCAAGTGTAATGCAGATTTGAGGAAGTTCATATTCAGTCATTCTCTCAAAAATGTTTATGGTGCTTCTTAGTGGCAAACATTGTTCTAGAAAGTAAGGGCACACTGTTAAATAAGCCTGCCCCTATTCTTAGGTAGCTTGTACACAGAGGAGATGGATTTTAATAGGTCAAAAAAATCAATAGTACTTTTTTTCAGTGATAAATACAGTAAAATCAATAAAAAGAAGATGATGTATAGAGTGCCAGGGAGAGTGTTTTCCTGGACCTCTTCATTCTCCTCCTTCATCTAGGCTGCCATTTCTCCTCATGTATGTTTTCAATGTACTCCTCATCACATTATTATAGTCATTTCCCTAAAGAAGGTAATAGTGTCTGTCCCCCCACATCACAGATAAAACAAAAAGAAACAAAATAAAATGACAAGAAGACAGGTCTTCAGCTTCACTTTCATGTTTCATGTAGCTGGTAAGATCCAGTTCTCCTGCAGAGGGGTCTGGGAAGCCTAGTTCTTAGCATTCTGGCCTTGGGAGCTAAAGAAAGTATCCCCAGGGGAGAATAAGTGGGTCTACAGTGTCCTCCACAGTTCTTTTTCTTTATTGGGAATGTCCTCTTACTACAAGAGTATTTCAGGCAGATTTGTCTCATGTCAGTATGCAAACTAGAGGAGGATAATGAAGATAACGTGGTTAGAAATTGCTGAAATATTGTATTTTAACATTTTAAAGAAGAAGGATGAAAATTTGAGACTTGTTCAAGATCACATGTTCAAAATTAGTGGGACCAGCAATAGTGTCCAAATTTTCTAATTATTCATCTTTTAGGCATACTATTGGTGTTTGGCTGGGATTTAGCTCAGTTGGTAGACCGCTGTGCTGCAGTCTCTGAGGTCCCAAGTTCAATTCCCAGCACCCCAAAAATGGGAGAAGGATGTGGCAACCCACTCCCAAGGCAATCCCGAAATATCCTGTCATTGAAAACCCTATGAGGGTCACTATGAGTCAGACATGACTCGAAGGCACCTAACAACAATAACAACAGTATTGGTGTTTAATATTAAAAAAGAAAGTATCTTAGGCTGTAATGAATTACTCTTTGAACACTGTTGACTTTAAATTAGAACTTTATACTAGTTAATTTCACTATGATTATAGCAGTATCAAACCATCAAAACTATGAATTTGCCATTTGTAAAGGAGATTATGATAACAATAATTAGTGAATTGATAGTATTGAGAATTCCATGACATAGCTTTAAAAAATATTCACAGGTGTATTTATTTTCATGGAAATGATACTTTCAAACTACCCTAATCCTCAATAAGTGTATCTTGGGAAAACTATCCACTTATTCTAACACAGTTGAAATTTAAATAAGTCAGGAAATTTCTTTCCAGACTCCCAAATTATCTTCTCCCTTTTTTCTTCCATTGGGGCAGAATGTTTTCTTCACGTCTCGTAATCTCAAATTTAAAATATGGAAATCCAAGAGCAGGTGGGCAGTCAGCATAGGGATGAAGCCTGCTCAAGGGAAATTGAGCAGCTCATGTCCAAAGTCAATGCTTAAGGGATTAAGAATGTCCTAGGAACTTCAGAGGCAGTGAGTGGGTAAATATGATACTCATCTCCTACTCCTAAGGAACTGAATTACAGATGGGAGGCTTAGTGGCTAGGGAACTGGAAAACATCTTGGGAAATTCAGAGCAGGACCAAGTTCAAGACAACATAATAAAACACCAAGGAAGTACTGAGAAGAATTCTTTTACAGAGATTGGATGTGTCCCAGTATTTTGGGTGGGCAGACCAAGAGGAGATAGTTAAGGAGCAAGCAGCTCTTAAGTGCCAATTTTTAGAAAAAGTAAATAAAAATCATCAAAATTTCAAAAAACTAGGTTGTAATGGTGATTTGAGAGATTCTGTAATATGCTATCCAGAAATATAGAATTATATGAATCTAATACAGACCCAGAATAAAATATATAAGATTGTATCAGATCCTTTTTATGTTTCATTATAACTGGTGAAATTCAGTTCTCATACAGTTCTATAGCTGAAGAGGAATCCAGAAAACCTAGTACTTAATGTTCTCGTCCTTAGGGATATTTATCCCAAACATATTAAATCACTGCATTCTACAGCTCTTCTTTGAAAAATGCTTGAGTTAGTTTTAAATTCAAATATGAACATGCACATTAAAGAAACATAAAGATATTTACAGTTACACATATATGCACATATTTGCACATGTGTATATATTTATATACAACTGATTAAAAGACAGAAGTTTAATATTAATGACAAAAGCTACTATAACACTCATTTTTGTACTTTAGGTGATTCTGGTAAGAACTGTGTTAGAATTTGAGTTTTCTGCCATAAACTTGGCTAGTACCCATCAATGAAGGAAAGTCTTTTATTTTTCAAGTTGATTAAAATTCTCACTTATCATGCTTTCTAGCAGGGTTTATACTTCAGGCAATATTTCTCTATATAGATATTTGTTGTCAAGTTTGACTTAGGTCAAACATTATTTACCTAATAAACAGAACCCCAGTTCTAATTTATGAACTCATTTGTGTCTATTTTCTACCCTGGAAATTAATATAAATGACACAGAGCTATGCAGCTCTCTAGGATATACACACTTGCACAATAGCTATGTGCAAAAACATTTAATTCGTTCTCACCTTCCAGTACTTTCTCGGCTCTCTCACATTTTCTCACACTTTCTATCCTTCCCTTCCTCTTCTCTCTGTACTTGTTCCCTCTGCTCCTCATCCCCATCTCCTTTCCTTTGCTCAATTTCCTTGTGCACAAAGCATGGTATAAGTGTTTGCTGTTGTTGTTGTTGTTGTTGTTGTTAGGTGCCCTAGAGTCATTTCCAACTCATAGGGACATTCAGAGGATTTTCAAGAGCTGAGTTTTTCGGGATTGATTTGGAAGTGGACTGCCACATCCTTCTCCTGGTATAAATGTTTAGTGATTTTTAAATATTAATAGCAATGGACTAACTATCTAATGATTCACTGTTAAAGATACACTTTATTGAATGTCATTACCCTGAAGTCCATGTTCCCTTAACCACAGTTTCTCACCCTCATTTCTTACCACAAGCATCTACCTTGTCAAGGTTGTTCTAAAAGTGATAAGCCAGCCATAAAATAAGGTTTATGGTATTTTCCTATCTTCAAAGCTACAGGAAACGCAAATGTACTCATTAAATATTGTGAATTTACACAGGGTCATTAAATGTAACACTCTGTTCTTTCTTTCTCTCCCTCTCAACATAATAACACCCTGTATCATTGCCCAATATGTGTTCAGTTTAGAGTTAATGAGATTTATATTAACAATTCCTCCTTAACAATCTTAACAATTTCTGGTTCCTTTGGTTCAGTTAAATATCTTGTTGTTAGGTACCCTCTAGTCAGATCCGATTCATAGCAACCCTATGTGCAACAGAATGAAACATTACCCCACACTGTGCTATGCACATGATCTTTTTATGATTGATACCAATTTTGCATCCACTATGTTTCTCCTCATTTTGAGAGCCACTATTTTTCTTCTCATTCTGAGTCATCCCACATCAGCAAAAGGAGGTCCCAGGGGTTTTACTCATTGCTGTCATTAAGGTTGACTGTACTTTGAGGAGTCAATTTAGGGTGATAAATTTTAAGTGGTTTTCTTAAACTAAAATGGTAAACATGTGGAAAGGGCATATATTACATTAAGAATGATATGCTACTCCTTAATAATAAAATAAGTTAATCTTTATTGCATACTTATTGTAATATTACTTTGACCCTCTCTAGTACTCTTTATCTAAGTATTTTCAGGTGCTGTACAATCTCAAACAGACCCAGTATGTTGTATGCATACAGTCCTTTGAAGTTAGCATTTACCTTTCTAATTAGTCTGTTGTAAAGGAAGTCAAACAAAAGAACAAGTATCTAGATGAACAGCTCACACACTGGTGGTGGTGTTAGGTGCTGTGGAGTTAGATCAGATTCATAACAACCCTGTGTCCAACAGAATGAAAGACTCCCTAACACTGTGCCATGCACATGATCTTTTTTATGTTTAAGCTCATTGTTGCAGACACTGTGTCAATCCATCTATTTGAAGGCCTTCCTTTTTTTGTTGACCTGTCACTCTCCCAAAGATAATATCCTTCTCCAGGGATTGGATCCCCCTGACCACATGTCCAAAATACATAAGACCCAGTCTAGTCATCCTTGCTTTAAAGGAGCACTCTGGTTGCACTTCTAGGACAGATCTGTCAGTTCATTTGGCAGTCCACAGTACATTCAATATTCCTCTCCAGAATCATAATTCAAAAGCATCAATTCTTCCCTTATTCAACATCCAACTTTCCCAAGTGTATGATGCAACTGAAAATACCGTGGCGTGAGGCAGGCTCACCATCTTCAATGTGACATCTTTACTTCTTATCACTTTAAAAAGGTCTTTTTCAACAGCTTTTCCCAATGCAGTATATCTTTTAGTTTCTTGACTGCTGCTTCTGCGGGTGTTGATTGTAGAACAAAGTGAAGCAAAGTCTTGGATGACCTCAGTCTTTTCTCCATTTATCATGAAGTTGTATACCGACCCAGATGTAAGGATTTTTGTTTTCCTGATATTGAAGCACAGTCCATACTGAAGGCTAGGTTCTTTGATCTTCATCAGTAAATGGTTCAAATCCTTTTCAGTTTCAGCAAGCAAAGTGTGTGATCTGCATAGTAGATATTGTTAATGAGTCTTTCTCTAATCCTGATGCCACATTCTTCTTCATAAAGTCCAGCTTTTCAGATTATTTGCTCAACCATAGAGATGGAAGAGGTACAGTGAAAGGATATAGCCTTGACACAAACTTTTCTGACTTTAAACCAGGCAGTGTTTCCTTGCTTGGTTTGAACAACTGCCTCCTGATCCATTTACAGATTCTTCAAGGGCTAACATGGACCAGTATTGTCCATTTGAGTCAGGTAATCATATGGTCTACTATGCTGGGAATGACAACTTAAGAGAAATGGAGTTGTATGCATCATCAAAAAAGACATCTCAAGATATATCCTGATGTACAATGCTGTCATTGATAGAATTATGTCCATACACCTACAATGAAGGCCGGTTAATATGACTATTATTCAAATTTATATACCTACCACTAAGGCTACAAATGAAGAAAGGGAAGAATTTTTACCAGCTTCTGCAATCTGAAACTGACTGAACATGCAATCAGTATGCACTGAATAATTGCTGATGATTGAAATGCAAAAGTTCAAAACAAGAAGGCACAGTAGTTAGAAAATATGGCCTTGGTGGCAGAAACGATGCCACAGAGTGTATGATAGAATTTTGTCAAACCAATAACCTTTTTATTGCAACTATACTTTTTAACCAACATAAACAATGACTATGTACATGGAATTCTCCAAATAGAACACATAGGAACAAAATTGACTACATTTGTGGAAAGAGACAATAGAAAATCTCAATATCAAAAGTCAGAACAAGACCAGGTGCTGACTGTGGATCAGGCCACCAACTTCTTATATGCAGGTTCAAACTGAAACTGAAGAAAATTGGAACAAGTATATGAGAGCCAAGATATGGCCTTGAGTGTATCCCACCTGAGTTCAGAGGTCATCTCAAGAACAGATTTAATGCATTAGACACTAATGATTGAAGATCAGACGACATCATGGCATGACATCATGACATGACATCAAAGACATCATTCATGGGGAAAGCAAAAGGTTATTAAAAAGACAGGGAAAAAGGAAAAGACCAAATTACATGTCTAACAAGGCAAATACTGGTCATCATCATCATCATCACAGGTCAAAATGCATTTTCCTAGGCTCTGTCCAAATTCTTCTGAGTAAAAGTAGGTGCAACACTTCTTAGTGAGATCTGGTGATTCTGGTAATAAGCCTTAGGATCACACCTAAGAATTATCAATTCAGATGTTTGATTTTATCAGTAGATAAATTATGCTAACAAAGTAAGTGGGCTGGGGTTTAGGTCAGTTGGTAGAATGCTGCATTGCACTCTCTGAGAACCTGGGTTCAATCCCCAGCACCACAACAACGGGAGAAGGACATGGCAATCCACTACCAAAGCAATCCCAAAACAGCTGCTGAAAACCCTATGATAGGTTGCTATGAGTTGGACCCAACTCGATGGCACCTAAAAACAACAACAAAGTGAGTGAAAATTGACATGGCAATGGAGAATACTTTGAAAGAAAAAAATTTCAGGGTCTCTTTCTACAAGAAAATAAATTGATCACTAAAGTTTATATTGATTTAAGACAACAGTGTTTTTGCCCATTAATAAATCCCAGTACTAAGTCTTAAAGCAGTAAACCTCTACTATGTGAGTTCTAATGAATAAGTTCTAAATATCTGAATTTTTCAAATAGTTATGAGTTATATTTTAATTTGTTCTTCTAACTAACTTGACCAGGATATCTTCTATATTTATTGCATATTCCCGATCTCTTTAAACATACTGATTATGTTTTGTTTTTCAACTTTACTGAAGTATAATTGAAAAATAAAAATTGTGTATATTTAAGATGAAAAAAATCCCAGTAGTTAGTTTTCAGGTAAGAGATCAATTATACCCTGTGTCTTAATTCCAATGGATGATTTCCCCCAACAATTTTTGTGGATAACTCTTGAGGGGAATTTGTGGTGTGAGCAAAGAGTAATAGAATTTGTTTCTGTGTGCAAAGCTTCTCTACGCAGAACATATTCTTATGTGGTGAATTTTAGAAACTCATAGCAACACAATTGATAAACCATAACTTTTTTAGATTATACTGGTAATTTTCACAGAAGGGAAAAACTACTAGCTGGGCGTGGTGGCGCACGCCTGTAATCTCAGCGGCTTGGGAGGCGGAGCCAGGAGGATCGCAAGTTCGAGACCATAGGAAGTCTATGTAACTTAGCGAGACCCTGTCTCGGAAAGTAGAGAAAAAAATAAAAGGGCTGGGGGTGCAGCTCACTGGTCTGGCACTTGCAATGCATGCAGGCGTGAGGCCCCGGGATCAGACCCCAGTCCCACAAAAAAAAAAAAAAAAAAAAAAGAAGGGAAAAACTACTGTGAAGTCTGAAAACTAACACCCTTGATCCCTTGATATAAATATATTCCCAGATTTGAGTGCCATTAGTAATCAGCAGAAATAAATATTTAGCAGTACATACAAAACAGAGTGCTTCATGTTAAATCAAATAAAGCCCACCACTAATGAAGAAATCTGTAGATGAATAATAAAGTAGGTAATCAGAGCATGTACTAACATGAATAGCGAGACACTGACATTACTAATGTATTTGGTTTTAAAATAATGGGCTTAATCACAGTTTCCCTCTATGTAGCCCCGCTATTTGGTTTCATTGCATTCTTAGCTGCTTCATATTACTTATGATCTCAAAGATATTTACGAAAGTTATCCAAATGTATATGTTTCTTTTCACTAATGGTTTCAATCCAGAAGAGGAGGTAAAAAACTTTGGCTCAGAACATCAAATCTTTTTGGATATAGGAATCTTTCATTATCATACTTTTAAAAGATAATCTGTACTATGGTTATCTATTCAAAAAAGAAATGTTCATGTGACTATATCCTTATTTTCTTAACTGCATTGTTAAGGCCCTAGCCAAATCCTTAGTAGGATTCTTCTCTCCATACATCCTAATGAAGTTGGTTTTGGAATTTTATTAAACCGAACTTAAATTTCTTATAGGGAGGAAATACTAAAAGTGAAGAGTACATCTTTATAGACTTATTGTCTTAGTTGGAATTCTGCCTCCATCATTTATATCTCTGTTATCTTTGGAATATTATTCATCTTTTGTAACCCTCAGTTTCCTCATATCCAAAATGAGAACAGGGTAAAAAAAGTTGGTATATATAAACTGCTTAAATTAGCACCTGATGCTATTTGTTAGCTATTCTTGTTATTATTTGCTCTATTAATTGCTATTAATGTTGTTAGTGTATGGAAGACTAAGTACTACAGAAAGCCAAGAAATTTATGAATACAAATTATGCTTTGTCAGCTATTAAGTCATACCTAAAGTCATTAAAGCCTGCAACCATAGCACTGTGGCATCCAATCTCATCAGATCTCAGAAACTAAGCAGGGTCGGGCCTGGTTAGTACTTAGATGGGAGAGTGCCTGGGAACACCAAATACTGTGGGCTTGGGAGAAGGATTTGGCAACCCACTCCCAAAAAAATCAATCCACAATTGAAAACCCTATGAAGAGAAGAGAAGCGCTAATAATAGTGTTTTGCCTATTGTATGTAGGGTTGCTATGAGTTGGGCAGTGACTGGACAGCACCTAACAGCAATACCAAAGTCATTAAAATAATCAAAGTACCCAAAAACTCAGCAGGGCATTAATATAAAAATAGAAAAATGGGCCAGCACAGTTGTATATACATCTAATGGCAATTCTGGAGGCTGAAGCAGGAAGATTACAAGTTTGAGCCCAGAGGCAGCTTGTGTAACTTAGTAAGACCCTGTCCCAAAATATAAAGTAAATGAGCTAGGGGTGCAGCCCAAAAGTTGGGCACTTGGAAAGTATGTGTGAGACTCTGGGTTCAACCTCCAAGTACAGCAAAGATAAAATAAAATGAAACAAAATAAAATAAAATAGAGATAAAGGGGGAGAGGATAATCTCAATGTAAATGATTCAACTTCATGAGTACATGGGATAATCTCAATGTAAATTATGCAACTTCATGAGTACATGGGAAAAATAGGGGAATATAAGACAAATATGCATGAGTTTTACTACATATTAGTCAAAAGGCTCCATAAACCTTGTAAGTTGATAAAAATATCACCAAAAGTGATGTAATAGTTGCGTAATGGAAAAGGCCAATGCTGTATTACTCTGTACCCCACCAACATTTACCAAGAAAAGGAGAAAAAAATTAAAAATAAAATAAAATAAATAAAATAAAATAGAAAAATGGATCAGAGAAACCAAACAACAAAACCAGAAATATGAGACTGTGATAAATGAAATGTAATTTCAGTATAAAAATTAATTTAATAAATGATGCCTGCTATCCAATGGAAAGAAAATAAGTTTAGATTCTTATACCATGTATAAATATAAATTGTACCCTGAGTAATTTTGAAATAAAAAAGCAATAAATATTTTAAAAGAAATTTTAGGATAAATATATAATCTAAAGGTCAGTTAGTACTTTTTAATAAATGTAGAAATTCCAGATAAATACATTGATTTCATGAAAAATTAAAATTTTGTATATGACAGATGGAAAATGCATATTGAAAAGAAAGAGAGAAATAGAAAAAGTTTTTTTAACATACGTAGCCAAAAAGGTTGTCAATGAGTCTTCCTCCAATCCTGATGTCATGTTCTTTTTCATAAAGTCCAGCTTCTCAGATTATTTGCTCAGCATAGGGATTGATTTGACACGGTGAAAGGATATAGCCCTAATGCACACCTTACTTGGCTTTAAACCAAGCAGTATTTCCTTGTTCTGTTCTGCCTCCTGGTTCTCATAAGTACAATTAAGTGTTCTAGTATTCCAGTTCTTCACAATTTTATCCATAATTTGTTGTGATCCTCACAATCAAATGCCTCTGCATAGTCAGTAAAACATTGATAGACATCTTACTGGTATTTTCTGCTTTGGGCCTATATCCATCTGATATCAACAATGATATCCCTGGTTCTAGGCCCTCTTCTGAATCTGGCTTGATTTTCTAGCAGTTCCCTGTCAATATGCTGCTGCAGTCGCTTTTGAATGATCTTTAGCAAAATTTTTGTTGCATGACATATGCCAAAAGGGTTGCTAAATCTATTACATACAAAAAAGAATTGATAAGAAAGACACAAATTCCAATAAAAATAGACATTTCACAAAACAAATCCCCATAGCTAGTAAATCTTTACAATTTCAGTGATATTAAGGAAAATGTAAATTACAATGGCAAATTAGCAGAAATTAAAGTGTGAGCATATGTATTGTTGGTGGTTATCACGAGGAAAACTTACTGATGAAAACTTAATCATTTTTAGTTGTTTTATAAAGGAATATGGCAGTATCTTTTAAATATGAAACATCACTTTGACCTTGCCATCCCATTCATGAGAGTATATCTCACTGATATAAAATCACAGAAGCATAGAAGATTTATTTTCAATGATATAATTAGTAATGTGGGGGGAGGGTAACAAATGCCAGAGAGAAATCACATGGTATCTAATAGAGGTATGGGTAAAATATGAAACATTACAATTCCAGTTTAGTCCAGACTCCAAATAAACACAAGCAAATGAATTCAAGCACAGAATCACTCAAAGTCAACTTGATCTTTATTATTGTAATATTCTGATGTTGAGTCATCAAGATGGTTACTATGCTATTGATTACTGAAATATTTATGTATGTAACTATGTTTCAGCTGGATGTTAATCAATTAGAAAAAAGTGTGGGAATTATTTATTTATTTATTTATTTGTTTGTTTGTTTTCAAGATAGGGTCTCACTATGTAGCCCAGCCTGGACTACTATGTAGTCCAGGCTGATCTTGAACTTGCAATCCTTCTGCCTCAGTCTTCCAAGTGCTGGGATTATAGTTACATGCTTGGCTATAATATGAGTGCTTTAACTGTGTATGTATGTGTGTGTAATTGTGTGTGTGTGTGTGTCAGTGTGTTACTGGAGATCAAACCCAGAGCTTTGCACATGCTAGGCAAATAGTCTACCATTGAGCTTCCTACCCCCAGCTCTGGGATTTATTGCAGCTCTTGTTTTTATTGCTGAAACATATTCTGATGGAAATTTGAAATCAACTATCACATAATCATCCTGAAAGTAAAATGAAGTCTCCCAGAAAAAAAAGAAGGTAAAGAACTTCCATCCCCTCCTTCTATTCTTTTTATAATAAGGTTTTAAGATAAATAAAAAATTTAGCACTGTTTAGCATTGTGAAGAAAAATTGACTGGCCACCTCTAGAGTGGTAGTATTTGGATGGTAAAAAAAGAAGTCAAGATCCTATCTGGGAACATTACATGTCTATTTTTTACCTGATTTTTAAGAATCCTGAGTTTTAGTTTAAAAATACATGGTCACATACATAGCAGTTTCAACAACAGCACATCTGGCAATGTCATGCAAATCTGGACTTGAACCCAGAGCTTCTGATTCTAAGTCCAGTGCTTTTAACCTACATCATCCCTTGTACAGTCCTTGTAATAATATACTAATAAAGGCTATGTCATTAGACTTAAGAATCTGCTTTTCGTCTAATGGAGGAATGGGACACATTATCACATTGGGCAAACATTCTACTTAAGGCCAAATGGAAATGAATGTCATATTCAGACCATTGGTAAGTATTTCATTATAAAATTGCAAGAATCTACAATGTTTGAGTGTATATTATAGATTAATCTCTTTATATTTAGTCACTTCAAGTTTTTATAACTGTTAAAGGAAGGCACTACTGTGTGATGCCCGTTTTACAGCTGGAGAGGGGAGGCCCAGGAGAAACACTTTTTTGTCAGTTGGTAGTAGAGGAAGAGTTAGAAAGCAGGTCATTTTTCTCTGGAGTCTTCGTTGCCATGTATGTTGTCTATTTAAAGTTTTGTCATATAATTCTGTCATATAATTTAAAATATTCTGTTGGAATTGTCCCATTTTATCCCATTGCTGTCTATTTTGTGAATTTCCATAACATGTTTAAAATACATATAGGCTCCCAAGGGAGAAATTTAGCTGAAACAGCCTTTTGTTTATCTCCTTAAGAAATTTGGTGTAATAAAATTTCACTTCTTATCTTTGAACTTCACCCCAAAATTCAGTATATTTACTAAAGTGTATCCCACAGCTTATCTTGTTTATCTCCTACTTCAGTTTTCTTGTCTTTTTTATCCTGCCAACATTTTATTTTTAAAAAAATGGATATCTGCTTCTCTAACAATTGTTTCTTTTCCAATTTTCTTTCTTTCTCTCTGTATGCCTTTCTTCATTTTCTTCTGGTATTTATAGCCCTTTTTTATAACTTGATGCTTGAGTAATGTCCCTTCCTCATCTGTCTTTCTCCTTTCTTATTCTGTAAACATTTATTAAATGCTTATATTGAGCTAGGATTCTGCACCCTCGAAATCCCATAATCCTGTCCCTGAAATTAACTGTGTCATAATCATACTCTCAAGATAACTAGTGATATTTTAGTTTAAAAATATTTAAAAAATTTTAACTGACTTAGCTAATGTTAAATTCAAATTTGAGAAAAAGAATAAAACTAGTAATTTTAGTAACCTCTGAACAAAACCTGGTAACAAAAATAACAAGGCTTCTTGGTAATGTATTTGAAAATTTGCCTCTTTTACAAAAACTTACACTCAATCTATTTATATAAGGCAAATCATCCTTTCTCTTTTTTTTCTCCAAAAGATTTAGTTTTTAAAAGAGGATGGGATTTGGGGAAGGCTATCATGGAGCAGGAAAGAAGACATACACATGTGAGCCATCTTGTTAATTGTCATAAAACAGGTACAGAGAGTGTAATATATAGAGCAGTGTAATAAAGCCTTAAAGAACAATTTGTTTGTGGAAGTGTTCCTTCAGCAAGGCTGAATATTTCAGTATCTGAATGGGAAATTTAGCTGCGGTCCTTTGGACAGACCCGTACATATGTGACCCAGTTCATGAGTTGAACAAAAGAATGACCCAGTGCAGATAAAAAGAAACGGGGTACTTGATTTCACCTGTCTCATAATCTCTGAAGGTTCTTTTCATGTGCTGTGCTATACAGGTCTCAATGACCTCCCTGTGTAATATTTCTCCATTGTCTGCAGAGTAGGCTCAGCCAGGTCCTGCTGCATCTCCCCACTGTGTCAGCATTTTTTAATCCAAGGCCTTTGGTCACCCTAGGTCAGAAATTCTGATAGCAACCGTTCCTTGGGAATAGTGAATACCATGGATGTGGCCTGTAAGGAGGTGTCATTAGTTTGTAACATAAATGACCACTTGTTAATTTATCTGGTTTGTGTTTGGAGTTTGGTGAATAAAGTTCCACTTAATTTCATACGGTTGTTGTTGTTGTTGTTAGGTGCCGTCAAGTCAGTATCCCACTCATAGCGACCCTCACAGAGTTTTCAGTGGCAAGCTGTTTCGGGATTGCCTTGGGAGTGGATTGCCAGGTCCTTCTCCCATTTTTGTGGTGCTGGGAATTGAACTCGAGACCTCAGAGACTGCAGTGCAGCACTCTACCAACTGAGCTAAATCCCAGCCTTTTCATATGGTTGTTGTTGTTGTTAGGTGCCACCGAGTCGGTATCCGACTCATAGCGACCCTCTGTACAACAGGGGAAACACTATTGTCAGTGCTTCTCTGCTGTGCATAGGGTTTTCAATGGCAGATTGATTTTTGGGAGGGGGTTGCCAGGTCCTTCTCCCAAGCCTACAGCTTCTGGTGTTCCCAGGCGGTCTCCCATCCAGGTACTAACCAGGCCTGACCCTGCTTAG
>VMDO01031053.1:0-22502 GCA_007922755.1 Pedetes capensis
ATGGGAGTACCAGAACACCTAATTGTGCTCATGAGAAATCTGTACATGAACCAGGAGGCAGTTGTTCGAATAGAACAAGGAAACACTGAGTGGTTTAAAGTTGAGAAAGGTGTGCGTCAGGGCTGTATACTTTCACCCTATCTCTTCAATTTATATGCTGAGCAAATAATCCGAGAAGCTGGACTTTATGAGGAAGAACATTGGCATCAAGATGGGAGGAAGACTCATTAACAACCTGCGTTATGCAGATGACACCACTCTGCTTGCTGAAAGTGAAGAGGATTTAAAACATTTACTGATGAAGATCAAAGATTATAGCCTTCAATATGGGTTACGACTAAACATCAACAAAACAAAAATCCTTATAACTGGGTCAGCACGCAACTTCACAATAAATGGAGAAAAGATTGAGGTTGTCCAAGATTTTGCTTTGCTTGGCTCTATAATCAACACCTGTGGAAGCAGCAGTCAAGAAATCAAAAGACACATTGCTCTAGGAAAAGCTGTGGCAAAAGATCTCTTTAGAGTATTGAAAAGCAAAGATGTCACATTGAAGATGAAGGTGCGTCTGACTCATGCCATGGTATTTTCAGTGGCATCATATGGTTGTGAAAGCTGGACATTGAACAAGAGGGACAGAAAAAGAATTAATGCTTTTGAATTGTGGTGCTGGAGACGTCTACTGAATATACCATGGACTGCCAAAAGAACCAACAAATCTGTCCTAGAAGAAGTACAACCAGAGTGCTCCTTGGAAGCAAGAATGGCCAAACTGCGTCTTACATATTTCAGACATGTAGTCAGAAGAGATCAGTCCCTGGAGAAGGACATCATGTTTGGAAGAGTGGCAGGTCAATGCAAAAGAGGAAAAACCTCCACCAGATGGATTGACACAATAAGATCGTTTGCCTGGCACAGAATAGGCAAGTGTTTTGATCTGCTGTACATAAGGGTCGCTGTGAGTCGGACTGAACTCGATGGCACCTAACAACAACAACAACTGCCAGGAGGTAGTCCTGGTTGTATGCCAAATGAGTCTCCCCTTAATTGGAAATTGAACTGAGATTTAATGTTAGGGAGTTAGTGATTGATGAATGACTTAAGGCAAAGATGAGATGTGAAGATCTAGGTATCTCTTACCAGTTTTATGAAAGGTAGAACAGATCCAGAGTGGTTTGTTGTTTAAGGTTGTGAGTGGTAATTTGTGGAACTAAAGCCCACTGGAACCCAGGGTCTTCAGTTCCTTAGCTAGGTCTCTTTCCATTATGAAGGTATGAAGAATTGGTGTCACTGTGGAAGCTGCACAGGCTCTTACTGCAGAAATCCAGATCTTTTTCTTGGCCTGTTCTTTATTTTGTTATTTCTTAGGTAATTATTGTGTAATTTTTGGTCATTTTTTAATCTCTTTGGTCATGGTTCATTTATGTCTATATAAGATTTCCTGTTTGAAATTTGGAGATAATTTTTACACTTAGAAAATAGTAGTTGTGAATTATTTTAAGTACAAAATATTAAAAACATGAGGAGCATTGGTTGCTGTGAGGGTTGGCACCAGTTGGTTGCATGGTATAGTGGACAGTGGTCCAGTTTTAACACAAAATGACTCTAACTTACTGCTAGCATAGTCTTCAAGTGCAGAGATGAACAGATCTGGGCTTAAATCTATTGAAAATGTTATTATTTTAAATCTACCCCATTTTGTCCCACTTCCTTAAGGTATTTATTATGTATGCAAGAATCATGTTATCTGTCACTGAATATGTCATGCTTTTATGTTTACACATAACAATATATTTGAAGATAATAAAATTTGAATTCTTCTGGGACATTGTTAGGCAAGTTCAGTGGTTTAGCTAGATCTGTGAATTATTTATGCTTGAGTCATTGAGAAAAAAGCCTTGCTGTAACTTCACAGCATAATTTCAACTTTTTTTGGAAAAAAATTCACATATATATCTGTGTGTATATTCTCACTAAATCCATTAAATTGCAGCAAATCCCCAGGAGATAACATAGGAAAAGACCTCCTTTTCTTCAAATAATGTAGCTAGACAGTGGTTGGATGGAGAATAGAAGGTTGTAGGTCTAAGTTTTAATTTTCTGGTTTGTTAAACTGTGACAAGGATAATAGAAATTAATTGGTGAACTATAACACAGTTACTTGAATAGTCATAATTTTTCTTTGGAAAAAATATCACAAATACTGCCTTTCTCTTATCTACCAAAAGAATGTTGGGATATACTTAAATATATTTGCATAATATAAATGTAAATTTATACAGAGTTGAGTTTATGAAAGTTTGAAAAACTGACTTGTAAGAGGCATGCCTGTATTCAAGTGAATGATTGCTGAGTTGTAGCCCAGAATTTTTGTGATTTTTGCTTTTCGTTACTGTTTTTAGCTTTTTATTAGCCTTGTTTATAAGGATTCGTTTTCACTATGTGTATGTGGTAGAAGAGATGGGTCAAGTGTAATGATGTGGTAAAATAAACCAAGGAGAAAGAATTAAGACTGCTTCATTGTAAAGGTAGTACTTATAAAATTAAGCAAATAAATCACTTCAAATTATTTTTCACAGCTGCATGGTATTCTTTCAAGTGTATGAATGATAGTATTGTCTATCAATCTCCTGTGTTTAGATATCTAGATAGATTTTAATATTTTGCAATTACAGATAGTTCTTTAATGAATAACTTTGCATGTATTTTACATTGTTTGAGATGTATCTTCTGGATAAATTTCTAGAAATAAGATTGCTGGGTTGAAGAGAAAATACTTACGTTGTTTTGTTGTTGTTGTTGTTAGGTGAAGTCAAGTCGGGTTCAATTCATAATGACCCTCATTGGCTTTTCATTGGCTGATTGTCTTGGGATTGCTTTGGGAGTGTATTACCACGTCCTTCTCCCATTTTTGTGATGCTGGGGATTGAACCCTGGTCCTCAGAGAGTGCAGAGCAGCTAAACCCCAGCTTCAGAGTTTTGCTAGATGGTGCCAATTCCCCTTCTTGAGGTTGTACCATTTTGGACACCCTGTAGCAGTGTATTAGGCTGCTTCTACACAGCCTTGCCAATAGAGTATATATGATGCCAAAGGGGCTGGGACTTAGCTCAGTTGGTAGAGCACTGCGCTGCAGTCTCTGAGGTCCCGAGCTCAATTCCCAGCACCACAAAAATGGGAGAAGGGCCTGACAATCCACTCCCAAGGCAATCCCGAAACAGTCAGCCATTGAAAACCCTATGAGGGTCGCTCTGAGTCGGATACCGACTCGACGGCACCTAACAACAACAACAACACGATGCCAAAGGCAGACACTATTAATCAGTAATATACTATTCCAATAGGAAAAAAGTATAGTTTGAACTGAATTCAGCTTCAAGTTTGTACAAAGGTGACTAGATATTTGAAAAAGAGGCTGCGGAAATCTAGAGAGTGGATGATAGGAGCTTAGTGGTGTCAAGATATAAAAGATTACAAAAAAGTGTGAAGTTCAGTATCAACTACACTCAACTAGACATTTTCAAGGGAGAATGAGGGAATGGGGAAGAAGGTGACAGGGACTTAGTGGAGTCAGGAAGTGGAAAATTGTGAAAAAAGTAAGGGAGGTTGGTCCTTGTGAATGCCATTTGGGTTTGCTAACTGCTATTTTAGGCTTCTGTCTTCTCAGAGAGACTGGGAAAATAATCTGTATTCTCAGGCATTGCCTAGAACGAACATAAGTTTTTCTGGCAGCCTTGAGTTTTATGAGGTAGGCATTTTAAGAGGGCCTAGAGTCTCCTAGGGAAGTACCCATAGGCCATGAGGAGCTGTGTTAGTGTATATTCAAGTCTTTTTAGTTCAAGGTTCAGGTTTATTTGGCAAGAGGACCAGAAGGAGCATGGCTGCAGTTTGGTTAAGAAGCAAATCTTTGTTAATCGTCAGCTTTAAAATTTTGACCAATCTGGTGAGTGAGAATTTTGTATTTTATTGTAGTTTTATTAGTCTAGAGTTGAACATGCTTTCATATATTTAAGGTCTTCCTGTTTTTTTTTTTTCCTCCTTAGTACTAAGAGTTGAACCCAGGGCGTGTGCATGCTAGGCAAATGCTCCATTGTTGAGCCTCACCCCTTCCCTTTTCAAAATTTTTTATTCTGAGATAGGGTCTTGCTAAATTGCAAAGGCTGCCTCTGGCCTTGAACCCTTAATGCTCCTGCCTCAGCCTCTCAAGTAGCTTGGATTATAGGTATGTACCACCATGCCCGACATGGCCTACTTTTTATGTCTCTATTTGTGAAGTGATCTTGTACCACCTTCCTATTTTTCTATAGGAGTTTTGGTCATTTTCCCTATTTTGTTGTTGTTATTCTTATTTTTGAAATAGTCTCGCTAGTGCTGCCTAGGCTACCCTTGAAGTCCTGCGTTCAAGTGATCCTCCTGCCTTGTTGTTGTTGTTAGGTGCTCTCAAGTTGAGTCTGACTCATAGCAACCCTATGTACAGCAGATCAAAACCCTTCGCTATTCTGTGCCAGGCACACAATCTTATTTATGTTTAAGCCTATTGTTGCAGGCACTGTGTCAATCCATCTAGTGGAGGGTTTTACCTTTTTTTCACTGACCTGCCACTCTCCCAAACATGATGTCTTTCTCCAGAGATTGGTCTCTCCTGACTTCTTGTTGTTGTTGTTAGGTGCCGTCGAGTCGGTATCCGACTCATAGCGACCCTCATAGGGTTTTCAATGGCTGTCTGTTTCGGGATTGCCTTGGGAGTGGATTGTCAGGCCCTTCTCCCATTTTTGTGGTGCTGGGAATTGAACTCGGGACCTCAGAGACTGCAGCACAGCACTCTACCAACTGAGCTAAGTCCCAGCCCCTCTCCTGACTACATGTCCAAAATATGTAAGATGCAGTCTAGCCATCCTTGCTTCCAAGGATAACTCTGGTTGTACTTCTTCTAGGAGAGCTCTGTTGGTTATTTTGGCAGTCGGTGGTACATTCAATAGATGTCTCCAGCACCATAATTCAAAAGCATCTATTCTTTTCCTATCTCCCTTGTTCAGTGTCCAGCTTTTCAACCATATGATGCTACTGAAAATACCATGGCATGAGTCAGATGCAGATTGGTCTTCAATGTGACATCTTTACTTTTCAATACTCTAAAGAGATCTTTTGCCACAGCTTTTCCCAGAGCAATGCGTCTTTTGACATCTTGACTGCTGCTTCCATGGGTGTTGATTACAGAGCCAAGTAAAGCAAAATCTTGGACAACCTCACTCTTTTCTCCATTTATTGTGAAGTTGCATACTGACCCAGTTATAAGGATTTTTGTTTTGTTGATGTTTAGTCCCAACCCATACTGAAAGCTGTGCTCTTTGATCATCGTCAGTAAATGTTTTAAATCCTCTTCACTTTCAGCAAGCAGAGTTGTGTCATCTGCATAATGCAGATTGTTAATGAGTCTTCTTCCGATCCTGATGCCGCATTTTTCCTCGTACAGTCCTGCTTCTTGGATTATTTGCTCAGCATGAAACTTGAAGAGATACAATGAAAATATACAGCCCTGATGCATACCTTTCTCAACTTTAAACCAGGCAGTGTTTCCTTATTCTATTCGAACAACTGCTTTCTGGTTCATGAACAGATTCCTCATGAGTACAATTAGGTACTCTGGTATTCCCATTCTCTGAAGTGTTATCCATAATTTGTTATGATCCATACAGTCAAATGCCTTTGCGTAGTCAATAAAACATAGATAGACATCTTTCTGATAGTCTCTGCTTTTGGCTAATATCCACCTGACATCAGCAATGATGTCCTTGGTTCCCCACCCTCTTCTGAAACCAGCTTGATTTTCTGGCAATTCCCTGTCTATATAATGCTGCAGTCGCTTTTGAGCAATCTTTAGTAAAATTTTGCTCTTGTGTGATATTAATGATATCATTAGATAGTTTCCATATTCATTTGGATCCCCTTTTTTGGGAATAGGCACAAGTATGGATCTTTTCCAGTCATTTGGCCAAGTAGTTGTTTTCCAAATCTGTTGGTGTAAACATAGTAGCACCTCCAGTGCTGCATCTGTTTGTTGAAACATCTCTATTGGTATTCCATCAATTCCTGGAGTCTTGTGTTTTGCCAATTCTTTCAAGGCAGCTTTTACTTTGTCCTTCAATACCATTGGTTCCTCTTCCTATGCAACCTCTTGAAATGATTGGTCATCTACCAATTCTGTTTTGTATAATGATTCTGTGTATTTCTTCCACCTTCTTTTGATGTTTCCTGCATTGTTTAATATTTTCCCTGTAGAATCTCTCACTGTTGTCTCTTGAGGCTTGAATTTTTTATTCACTTTCTTAAGCTTGAGAAACACAGAGTGTGTTCTTCCCTTTTGGTTTTCTGCCTCTAGCTTTTTGCACATGTCATTATAATATTTGTTTTACTCTTCTCAAGCTGCCTTTTAAAATCTTCTGTTTAGTTCCTTAACTTCATCATGTCTTCCTTTTGCTTTACCTGCTGGACATTCAAGGGCAAGTTCTAGCATCTATTTTGACATGTAATTTGGTCTTTCCTTTTTTTCTTGTCTTTTTAATAACCTTTTGCTTTCTTCTTGAGTGATATCTTTTATGTCATGCTACAACTCATTTGGTCTCCTCTCATTTGTGTTCAATGCATTAAACCTGTTCTTGAGGTGATCTCTGAACTCAGGTGGGATATACTCATGGTTATACCTTGGCTCTCGTACACTTGTTCTAATTTTCTTTACCTTCAATTTGAACTTGCATATGAGAAGTTGATGGTCTGATCCACAAACAGCATCTGGTCTTGTTCTGACATTTGTTATAGTTTCTTTCCACAAATGTAGTCAGTTTGGTTCCTGTATGATCCATCTGGTAAAGTCCAATTATATAGTCACCATGTATGTTGGTGAAAAAATATATTTGCAATGAAAATGTCATTGGTCTGACAAAATTCTATCGTGTGATCTCCAGCGTCATTTTTCTCACCAAGACCATACTTTCCAACTACTGAGTCATCTTCTTTGTTTCCAACCTTTGCATTCCAGTCACCAGTAGTTATCAGTACCTCCTGATTGCATGTTTGATCTATTTCAGATTGCAGAAACTGGTAGAATCTTCCCTTTCTTCATTTGTGGCCTTATTTTTGAGTGCATAAATTTGAATAATAGTCATATTAACTGGTCTTCCTTTTAAGTGTATGCATATTATTCTACCACGCACAGCATTGTATTTCAGGAGAGATCTTGAGATGTCTTTTTTGATGATGAATGCAACCCCATTTCTCTTTAGTTTGTCTTTCCCAGCATAATACACCAGATGATTATCTGATTCGCAATGGCCCAAGCCAGTCCATTTTAGCTCACTTATGCCTAGAATGTCAATGTTTAGGCGCTCCATAAGGGCCTCCTCCCTTAGCCCTCTGAATAGCTAGGACTATAGGTACATCACTTCATCCAGGTTTCCAAACTTTTAAGAGTTCTTTATAAATATGGGATATTAGTCTTTATTATGAATATGTGCTTTAAATATTTACATTTATCTTTTGACTTATTGAGGGCTTTTTGTGCCATGCATATTGTCTTTTCTTATGTAGTAAAATTTATCAAGTTTTACTTTTATTATCTTTGCATTTCAAGTTGTAAATAGAAGAGATTTCTCTATATCAAGGTTAGGACATTACCAATGTTTTCTTTTAGTGCTAGTATAGTTTAATATTTTTTTGTTTTGGTTTCTTATTTATTGTAGCTTACCGTGGGATAGGGTGTAAATAGTGGGCCTAATTTTATCTTTATCCAGCTGCCTATGTGGTTGTTCCAACACTATTTGTGAAAAAGACTATCTCTGCCTAGGTGATGTGAAGTGCTACCTTTATCATATGCTAGGTTTTTATATGAAACTGGATCTACTTCTGGTATCCCAGTAGGTTCATAAGTTAACTTATGGAGTACATCTTGATAAGGCTGAGATATCCTAACCATGAATGAGGATGTCTTTCTATTTGTTTAAGTCTATTTTTATGTCTTTCAGGAGTGTTTCATGATTTTCATCATGGAGTTTTTGATCATTTATTATGAAATTTAGTCCTAAAAATTTACTTGCTATTGTTATTGTAATGGGGATTCCTTATAGGTCTAAGTGGTTATTATTTATATATGAATACTATTGGTTTTTGCATGTTAAGTTTATAACTTGCTACATTTTAAATTGTTGTATTATTTTAGTTAGTTTTATCATTGTGGGAAATAAATTCTGTAGGAGTTTCCAGGTACATTAGTATGTCATTAGCAGGTAGAAATAGTTTCCTTCTTTTATAGATTGTTCTTTTGGTTCTGATTGTTTTATTTCATTTAGTTGCATTGACTGGGACCTCCAGAACTTTGTTAAGTAGTCATAGAGATGTCAAGTATCCTTATTTTGTTCCTGATTTCAGTGGGTATTTGTTTCCTCATCTTAAGGAAATATCCATCCATTCTTATTTTCTCATGAGTTTTTAATTAGGGATAGGTGTTGAATGAATGATATCAAAGTATTTTCTTTTTTTCCCAGCATCTCTTGAGATAATCATTTGATTTTTCTTCTTAGACATTTAATTGGGTAAATGACATTAATTGATTTTATACAATTAAACCATTCAAGCAGTTTGGCATTAATTTCACTTGAGACTCCAGAGCTTAACTTTTTAGTTCTACTACTTCCTGGTTCTGTTTCAAAATTTTGTCATGCTTATACAAAGGTGTACTGAGTCATACAGATTAGTAGTTTTAATTGCTATATGAATATTTGGTAAATAGGAGTTTCAAGGAAGGAGAAATGATTTTGGGAAGAAAGTACCTTTTAAGAGAGATGACCACTACCACCTTTGTCATCCTGAGCATCAGCTGCCTGGTAGCTGTACTTGCTATAGTTCTTTATTCCTAGCTCTTTTCCTTGGAGGGCTTCCTTATACCAGGACCCTTCCCCTTTGGTGTTTTATCAGCATGATCACTGTGGTGGATTGATCACAAGCTAAGGAATACTAGAAAATCTGAAATGATGGAGCACATACTGCATCATGTATTACAAATGGGAAGCCTGAAAATAGAATAGAAAAAGGCAGAGTGAGTAAGAGTTTTTACAACAGTAGAGAGAGAGAAAAAAAACAAAAAACCAAAAACCCACACATTTATTTCCATTAGGGAGATTTTGGATCACATATTGTTTTATAGCCTTGTTTATATAAACCATTACTTTAAAATGTTACTCTCAATTTTAGAATATCTATAGCCACATGACTTAAAGAATTTGGAGATTGTCAAAGGAATTTAGTTAATTTGCACAAATGAAATAAGTGAATTGTAAATCCAGTCTCCATTTTGCTAGTTGTGACTCAGGTCCAAGGATAAAAACAAAGTTGTGTTTGCATGTTTGCATGTTTTAGAAGCATGCTTTTGAAAAAAATATGTTTGGGGAAGTTTACACTGTTGTTTTTGAGAACCTAATTCGGTTTCTTAGAGACTCTTTGCCTCTGTGACAACGGTTCATTCACAGTATATGGACTGTTACTGCTAATGAGTACTAAAACTTCATGTTGAAGTGAAAATTATTTGAAAAAAATTTCTCTTACCTTTGAAGTTTCTCTACAGTGAGTGGAAGAAATTTTCTTATCTCTAATTTTGAAATGAATTTGATTAATAACATAACATTTATTTTGATTAGCTACAAGTGTTCAAGTAAATATAATAATTTGAAAGTTGACTCTTCTCATTTTCTTTAGCATGTTACACCAGACAGCTATATTCCATGTCTTGCGGACCTGTGCAAGGCACTGTGGGAAGTTATGCTCAGCTATTATAGGACTATGGAATGGCATGAAAAGCATGACAATGAGGATACTTCTTCAGCTTCTGGTAGTAAATAATTTTGATTTTGTTTAAAAGATTGAACTATAAGATACGCCATAGTTCTGGAGTAAGAAGAAAGGTACAAGTATGTCTTTAGGATTTTATATCTTGATAATGTGACCATGGATTAAATGCTCAGCAAAGAAAGTGATTCAGCTACTACAAAAACTATTACCATTAGGTATTAACTGGGCTGAATTTTTAAGTGGCCATCAGTACCGATTTCTAGGAGTATGTGTTGATGGCCTTAGGCTAAGTTATTGATAAAGAGCTTTTTTTAAAAAAATTATTTTTTTCTGGGTGCAGTGGTGCATGCCTGTAATTCCAACTACTTGAGAGGCTGAAGCAGGAAGGACACAGGTTTGAGGCCAGAGATAGCCTGCACAACTTAGGCTAAAATTTAGGTTTTTTTCCTGGGTTGAACCTAGGGGCTCACACATACTTTGCAAGTGCTCTACTCTTGGGCTGCAACCCTAGCCCATTTTTTATTTTTTATCTTTTATCTTAAGACAGGGTCTCGCTAAGTTATGCAGGCTGTTTCTAGCGTCAAACCTGCAATCCTCTTACCTCACCTCCTGAGTCACTAGGTTATAAGCATGTGCCTCCATGCCTGACCAATATTACATTGTCTTATTTATTTATTTATTTAGTGCTGAGGATCAAACCCAGGGCCTTGTGCATGGTAGGCAGACATTCTACCACTGAGCCAAACTCCCAGCCTTAAATTTAAAAAAAAAAAAAAGGGTAAAAATGGGGCTTGAGTGCAGCTCAATGGTGAAGTACTTGTCTAGCAGACATGAAGCCCTAGGTTCAAGACCTTAGTACTGAAAAAGAAAAATTTTAATATTATCTTTAGTTGCAAACTAGGTATGACAGTAGTGTATTCAAATTTACTATGAAATCTACAACAAAACAACATGCTTAATGTTCCATATTAATGTATTTTGCTAATCTTCAAGTTGTACTCATAAAACTAGATCCTTAGAATTACTAATTATATCAGTGCTGTCCTTCTTGAAATTATAGGAAGACTTTGAATTTCATTTAAAAAAATTAACTATTCATCTTTAAGTGGAAAATTCAACTTTAAATGACTATGATACAGACAGTTGAATAATAAAGAACACATCTAAGAAATTATATTTACTAGACATTCTATTTAAATTGCTTCTTTATATATGTTTTAAATGGTTGTTTTTGAACAACAGTTCAAGATTAAGTATTCAAAATACTTATAAGTGCTATAAATTATTCTATCAGCATTTTGTTTAGCATGGGCAGAGTAAATTATACTGCAACTTTTTTTTTTGTATTACATACACTTTAGCTATTCAATTGAGAGGTTTTTTTTTTTTTTTTTTCTTTGTAACTTCAAGTTTCTGAGGTGCTAGGTTTCTGTGATTGGTTGGTTGGTACAGGAAATACCCAAATCTTTCTGTTTCATTAAACAGGACTCTTTTTTTTTCCCCCCATACTGGGGGGTTGAACCTAGGGCATCATGCATGCTTTGCAAGCACTCTACTATGGAGCTGCACCCCCAGCCCATTTCTTACTTTTTATTTTGAGATAAAAAGAATCTCACTAAGTTACACAGGCTGCCTCTGCCTGGAACTTGCCATCTTCCTTCCTCTGCCTCCTGTGTCACTGGGATTACAAGCCTGTGCCACTGTGCCTGGCTAAACAGATTTTGACAGATTAGAGTTAGATTGTGTAAATTGGACTCATAAGAAGCTCATTAATATACAAAAACAAAAAACAAAAAGAAACATAAAATTCTATATGTGGATTTTCTTTCACTTAGAAATATTGTTGGGGAGGATAAAAGGAGAGAAAGAGGAGAAAGCAGAAAGAGGATGGGCACTGAGCCATGACTACAGGCCAGTGGGACTCCTGCTTAGGATGTGCAAGGCCCTGGGTTGGATTTTCAGCACTCCAAAAACCAAAGTAAAGCAAAAAATAAAAAACCAGGAATTCCTGGGCTTACTGAGATTCCAGTTTTTCACAAAGCTTATTTTGTTTTGGCAACATTTATATATTTTTCTAGCACTATGGACAGTGTTAAGACATTTCAGCAATTCTTTTTTTCTTTTCTGATACATTATTTAAGGATAAAGCAAAGGAAGAGTTTCTAACAGAATTAACACATACATTAGATATAATTACTATGAGTCAATAAAATTCAAATAAAGAATTGGGAGGACAATATCTATGTATTTGTCACAATGAAGTGTGCTTTTTGGTTTAGGACAGTAGTTTACATTCATTGGAGTACTGCATCAAACTTCAAACTGTTTAAGCATTATATGCTCAGACCTTTTTGCTAAAATCCCTTGCTGCCAATTGGCATATTTTAAGAGTATTCAGGTACTCTGATTAGTCTGGCAGTCCATTGGTAATATCCAGGATTCTAAAAAATTACTTGTTCACCTGAAATTAATTCTTATTCACATTCAGGAATCAAATTATAGGAGTCAATAATTTGAAGATTATTTTTATAGAACTTAATAAATCTGAAGCAGACTCTCAGTTCATCTGCTGTAGCTCTGTGGTGATACTATTTGATCCTGTTTGATATCCTAACACTACCATTCTAAAAAAACCTCTAAAGCTGTAGTTTAGGTGCATGACCCTAAGCAACTGGGTCCGTAACAGTTTTGGGAGTGCTTAGAGGTCAGTTAGGCATGTACATATGGCCTGGCTGTGTAAGGGTCTTTTTCTAGTTACCAGTGGACACTTTGCTAGCCTAAGGGGGAATGACAATATACTCAGTTGTTCTGCACAATTTATTCACACAAAAGTTTATTCTCTTTAATACAAATGTGTATGTGTATTTTTAGTTATTTTGAGGGGAGATTTGTTTTGAGGCAAATCATTGATCTTACCTGTTGAATTGGACATTGTTAGATTAGTTACCTGGGATGAGTAATACTGTTATTCATTATGAAAAATATAAAATTATGTATCATTACTTCACTACATGAGTAGTTCTGTAGTCTGCTATTGATGGCATGCATATTAATTGGTAATTGGGTTAGTTGGTCCTGTGATGCCCTGGCACCAGCCTGTGACATGGTCTTGTAATAGACAATATATAGCCATTGAGAAACTAGTCCCTGGGATCAACCACACTGCCTGAGTTGGAATCCTAGTTCCAGTCGTATGAGCTGAGTAGTTTTAGGTATTTAGCATTTCACTAAGGTTATCTATTTATCAAATGAGTTTGTTATAATACCTATTTTTGACATCATTTTGATTGCTTAAATATTGAATATAGTTTGTGTGTCTTATGTAGGGTCACAAAAATGAGAGACAAAATAGAAATTATTTGGAAAAGAAAACCACATAGAAATACATCTACAAATGTGTACCATCTTTTAATTTCAGAAGGAAGTACTGAAGAAACTAATTTTGATCGTGGCTATGTAAAAAAGAAATTAGAACATGGACTTACACGAATATGGCAGGTTTGGTTTTTCAAATTATTTTTTTCACAGAAGCAATAGAAATCTTCATGTCAAGGTTGTTTTAGTTATATGTGTATATGTATGTGTGTGTGTGTGTGTGTGTGTGTGTGTGTGTGTGTGTTTATGTATGTACTTATTTTTGCAGTACTGGGGGCCTGGACCCAGTGCCTTACCTGTACTTTGCAAGTGCTCTGCTACTAAGCTGCGACCCCAGTCATCTTTTTCTTTTTTTTTTTGAGACAGGATCTTGCTAAGTTATGCAAGCTTCCTGTGGCCTCAAACTTGCTATCCTCATGCCTCTACCTTGAGTTGCTGAGATTATGGTCCTGAATCACTAGGATTACAAGTGTGTGACACTGTGCCTGATTCAAGGTTGTTTTAATAATTCAGTTTTTGAATTTTCTGTATTTGTATTTGTTGCAGACTTAATTGTATGTTTTTCTTTGGAACAAGGCTATCATCTAATATAATTTATGCAATTTAGTTGGTAGTTAATATTGGACTACAAGTGGAAGTAGAAAAGTCTTTTAGTTTGAATATCTCCATTGGAAATATTCATGTATTCCTCAATTACAAAACTTATGGTTTCCTAAAGAGATTTATGCTTTCTTTTCTTTTTTCTTTTTTTCTTCTTTTTTTCCCCCCAGTACTTGAGTATTGAACCTGGGACCTCACCCACATACTTTGCAAGTGCTTACAATTGCACCCCCAGCCCATTTATAATTTTTTTATTTTGAGTCAGGGTCTTGCTGAGTTACCGAGGCTGCCCCTGTCCTTGAACTTGTTTTCCTCCTGCCTCTGAGTTGCTTGGATTACAGGTGTACAACACCACGCGTGGCAAAATTTGTGCTTTCTTATTGAAATTGTCTCTTCATTTTTATTTGAATTACTCATATTTTCTTAATTTCCTTTTCTGTTAATTTTAAGAAAGGGGTAGTAAAGTAGATGGCCTGTGGGTCAGAATCTAGTATAGAATGAAAAACTTTTTTGTCAATGAGGTTCATGCCTTTGAGGGAATCTTACATTTTTAGTGGTCAAATATATAAGTTTTAGCCCTTTTGGGCTGTTCTAACAAAATGCCCTAGATTGGTTGGCTTAGAAACAACAGGAATTTATTTCTCAGAGTTGTGGAGTCTGAGAAATTTAAGATCAAGGCACTGGCAAATTTGGTGTCTGGTGAGGTCCTGTTTCCTAGTTCATAGGTGGTAACTTCTTGCTTTGTCCTCACATGGTAGAAACAGGGATGTCCCTTATACCTCTTTTATAAAGGTACTAACCCCATTCACAAAGGCTTCAGGTTCATGACCTGATCTCCTCACAAAGACCCCACTTCCTAATAATATCATTTTGGGGTAAACATTTCAGCATATGAATTTGAAGTAGAACTAAAAATTTACAATGTAACAATATTTATTTAAGCTTTTCATTTGAATTACGGGTTCAGCTATTATAATCAAATAGTTTTTTAATTTGTTAAAATTTACTACTTCATAGATCAAACTATAATTTCTTTGAGGGTAACTCTTGTTTTTGAACTTCTTGGAACCTTGGAATACTATAGACCTTTTGACTACCCTTTCACTACTTCCTAGAAAATCTTTTTCTCTTTCCCCTTCATTTCTTGCAATGTACAATGAAAAAACAAGACTTTAAAGTAAGATAGACCTAGGTTCAAAGCTTAGCTTCAGCATTCATCAAGCATAGGAGCTTGGAGAATTACTTGACCTCTATTTTTTCCTTTCCCATAGGGATCATAAATGACTAACAGGCTATTGCTTCCCTTAGGTAACACATAAAGGTCTTTGCATAATGCTTGGCACAAAATAAATAATGAGAAAACAAAAGTTTTTACTACTGCTTATGATTAAGTATTTATATGTTAAACATATAATATTATTTTGTACTATTTCTGGGCTGTGTATTGACTTCTCTGTGTATTGTTTTTATTTTTATATTCCTTTGAATAAATTTTAGTATGCTTAACATAAGCAATACAAGTCTTCCAACATTACTTATAACTTTTATCCCATTTTACAAATCTTTATTTTTTAAAAGGCAATTACTGCCTCTTATTCTTGTAGGTGAATTTTAGAATAATTTTTCAAAAGAAAAGGTCTTATAAACTTGGTTACAATTTCATTGAACTTATATATTACTTTGGAGAAATGGCACCTTTATACTATTTAGTCACTCATCTAGTCCCATTATTGTCAACTTATTGAAATTGTTTTGTATCTTTTTGTATCTTTTTGTATCTTACTATAAGATTATTCCTAGTTTATTTTAATTTCTGTTTTACATGAAGTATTTCCATTTTAAGGCACTTGGCAGATATACATGAAAGCTATTAATTTTGTATATTGTTTTGCATTTAGTTACTTCACAGTTACTAATTTTACACTTTATTATCTTGAGGTTTCTAATGAACCAAAGCCATGTCTAAATAGTGATGATTTTTTTCCTCAAACACATTATGAGGATATAATTCTTATAAGAATTATGTGTATGTATGTGTATGGGAGTGTGTACGTCTTTTACGTTGGATGGAATTTAGTAGAACTATGTTGAATTGTAGTGAGATGCTGGTCATTACTATTTTGTATTTGATATTCATGAAATTATGTCTATTATTTTACTCTTAAGGATGGTGGCTGTGGCCTAAACAGATAGTATTTATCAAGTTAAAAATGTATTCCAGTCTCATTTTAATCTTTAACAATAGAATAAGTGATTCGAAGATCTAATTTTATGTCTCTTGGGTTCTTGAAATTTATTTACTTTTTTGTCTTACAGGATGTTCAGCTAAAAGTAAAAACCTACTTACTTGGAACTGATTTATCTATATTTAAATATGACGATTTTATCTTTGTTTTGGATATAATCAGCAGGTAGTGTTTAAGATCTTGCCTTATTATTTAGTTTGATTCATTCAGCAATGACAAGCAAAGAAATCAGGGAACTAATGACATATATAGATTCTTCATGGAAATTAAGGTTATTGTACATTCATAATTAATTGCTTCTTGGATTTTTGGTGTGTTTAAATATTTCTTCCCTTTGGATGCTTTTGAAACATTATGATGTATGATCTTTAGAATTTTTTCAAATATCCAAAATTTTATGACTTGTTATATTTGAAGAAGCAGAATCTGGACTTGTTTTTCTCCAAAAGGATGATGCTGAAATTAACATAAACCTTTCTATCCAAATAGGTTGATGCAAGTTGGAGAAGAATTTTGTGGTAGCAAGTCTGAAGTTTTGCAAGAGTCTATTAGAAAACAAAGTGTCAATTATTTTAAGAACTACCATAGGTAAGAATATGAATAAAATCTGAATGAATTTATTTAGGTAATGAAACGATTTTATCTAGTGTTTATTGTTATAGCTTTAACTCATGTAAAATAATTATTTTTGAATTGAATGAATAAATTCTTTGTAATTCTTTTTAGGATAGTTAAGGATGTTTCATCAAAAATATGCCAGAATGTCCTCATTATGACTTATCCATTATAAATCTTAATATATTCATTGTCTTCGGGGATCAAAATGTTGATGTAAATATTGAACTGATTTCTTTAGGAGTGAAAAATGATTATTACCTCAGGGGTCACCAAAAGCATTTGACCATTGTTTCATGCCTGCATTTACATGGTGCGAGGAGCAAGGAAGTTGACTCAGTATAGGCATTTCTCAGGGCTGACTGAGAGGGTCTGCCTTTTAGGAGTAAGAAGGCTACTAGAAGAGAGGGTGAAATACTCAAGAGTCTAACTATAAAACCAATATTGTGTATGCTAAGTTGCCCTACAAAGCCATCACTGCTGACTTTAAAGGGTGACTTGGAAGATTTTGGGGAGTGAAAGAAGATGGGAAAAGAATGTTCATTGTTAAATTGAGAGAAGGGAGAGCAAACATTTATTATACCTTTCTTGATATAAGCCAGATCCTAAGTGGTGTCTGTTACATACATTTTATTGTTTGAATTGAGTTGTATCTTACTTTTTATTCTGAACTTGTACTTTTTACAGCAAAGTTTTGATTTTGTTATTGCTATTTGGTGCCAGAGAGTGTCAGGATTTGAAATTCCCACAGTAATGTGTCATGTTAGTAGAGAGATATTGGAATAAAACCACTGATTAATTAATTATTAAATATACTTATTGGGCTGGGATTTAGTTCAGTTGACAGAGTGCTTTCTCTGTGCACTCTGAGGGCCTGGGTTCAATCCCCAGCACCACAAAAATGGGAAAGAACCTGGCAGCTCACTCCTGAAACAATCAGCCATTGAAAACCCTATGAATAGCAGAGAAGCACTGACAGTGTAGGGCATGGCACAGTCTTGCGGAGTGTTTCGTTCTGTTATACATAGGGTCACTGTGAGTTGAACCTGACTCGACAGCACCTAATAACAACAACAAATATACTTAGGTACAGGTTTTCTATGCTAACTGTAAACTATTAATTGTTTTTTAAGAGGATTTAAGCTGAACATGTACCAAAGCAGAGACTCTGCCTTTCATATTTGAATGAAGAGAATGCTTTTGTTAGTTTGTTTATTGGCAGTACTTGGGGATTGAGCCCAGGACCTACTACATACTTTGCAAATGCTCTACCACTGGGCTGTACTCTGAGCCCCTTTTCTTGTTTTTTATTTTGAGTGAGCGTCTCACTAAGTTACGCAGATTGCCTCTGGCCTCGAACTTGTGACCCTCCTCCCTCTGCCTCCCAAGTTGTTAGGATTGCAGGTTTACACCACCACTCCTAATGTTGTTTTAAATTAAAAAAAAAAAAAAAACCAAAATGACAAAATTTAAGTTGAATAAACCTCATGGAAACAACAGTAAGGAAACAACGTGAAACTCTAACACTGTGATCATTTATACCTTACTTTTCTGCTGAAACAGAAGGCCTTCCCTATAAATATTGCTATTCAGAAGCAGGAGGGCCTTTTAATCACAAATGAGGTCAGGGGGCAGGAACCATAAAGAAGCCAGAAGCCTCAGTCTCTCTGCCATTATGAAGGCATGCCAGATATCTTTCTCCCCAGTGCTTGCTTGCTACCTAGCATGACAACTTGGGAGATCTTTGGTGTTCCTAGTGTCTAGGAGGTGTGGGCCCTGTCAAAACACTGATTGCTATAGTGGCTTCCATTTTTCACTATATTGCACTTATTGTTACAAGATGTTTGTCCTTTTTTTTTTTTTTTCTTTTTTTTTTTTTTTGGCGGTACTAGGGGTTGAACCCAGGGCCCAGCACTTGCATGCTTTGCAAGTGCTGGACCTCTGAGCTGCACCCCCAGCCTATTTTTTTACTTTTTAAGACAGGGTCTTGCTAAGTTACGCAGACTGCCTCTGATCTTGAACTTGCGATCCTCCTGCCTCTGCCTCCGCTTGAGCCACTGGGATTAGAGGCATGTGCCACTGCGCCCGGCAACGTGTTTGTCCTCTTTGACAACCAGGCATGGACATTTTACTTTAGACTCTGACCACAATGGAGATTCCTCACAGAAGTTTACCTCAGTGAAATTAGTGAATACAGAAATAAATTATTTGATATTTCTAAAATACTCAGCCTTTGGAAAGTCTTCCCTAAAAAAACATTTGTTTCTCATTGATGAGGTAGTACTGTACTATGAGAAGAAGAATTGGATTGGGGGATTCTCCCACTTTTGCTGTGTGCCATCTCTCTCATATTGGGCAAATTATTCAACCTCTTTGGGATATGATCCTATCAAGTATGAAGTGAGGTGTCTAGATTAAAAACTCTTTGTAATTTTTGCCTGCACATTTTGCCTTTGTCTCTTGCTGCAATGTATATTGTGAAGATTGGAACAGGTTAAAAAACAGAGTTGAATATTGTCTCTTTCTCCGATGTATAAACAGAAGCTTTGCTTTTGTCGCTTATATTCAAACTGATGTCATTTCTAACAGTTGTCATTTAGAAAATTATTGTGAAAGTCACTTGTTAAAGTTAGTGCCCACCATCAGTGTATTCTGAAGTACATTTGTTTCTTTATAAAGATGATTAATTCGACAGCAGTTTAGAAATGATATCAGTGTACATATGAATTAACTGAAATCACATTAGCCAGTGATGAATCTAAAGCTATTAAAGTCCAATTTAATATCCTCTTCACCAAATCTTACTACGTAACTACTAAAAAACTGTGAAGTACCATGAAATATATATTAAATGTGTTTTTATTTTCTTAATAAAAGTGTTTAAGTGCATATATAACTTGTTTCATGGTTCTTTCCTTCCAAATAGAGCTCTTGAGAATGAAGAAATCCTTGAACCAAATTATTTTTACTTGGAGTCTATTTTCACTATTAGTGTGTAGAGATATTCATAACAAGAAGGTGAAAATAGAGGCATTTTATTTATTAGAGGAACATCTTTTATTTAGGAACTTATTTAAGATACTTTTAGTAGTTGTATAAAAGTTTGCATGCCATTGTCTTTTTCCAGGGTATATTGTACGAGCATATGAGGGAAAACAATCTCAATCATTGTGAGTTTTTAATTTTTCAAAATTATAAATTTTATTCCCCCAGATTTCTTTATGTTTATGTACTAAAGTTTGTATACACCCAAAGCTATCATTCTTTTACTAGGTATTGCAAAATTTCCAAAAGCACAAATATTCTAAATAATAATGGCAGAAATTATATAGCAATGTATAATTGTCAAAACATTTTATTTGATAACAAGTGCATTTGATTTTATAATTAATAAGGCTCATAAACTGTTTTCAAGGATTCTAAAAGTACATTGATTATGTTAGAAAAGGGGAGAAGTCACCTATATTTAAGGGAAAAAAATGACTGTCCATGCCTATGAAATGTTTATTCTTTTCAATTTTATGGTAGGTTGAAAAAAATAACACTGCTTTTCCCCTAGCGCACACACAACAAATATCAGGTCTAAATCTGTAGAAACTGCAAATGTTAACTTATTTGGAAAAAGTATCTGAAGGTATGATGCTACGAATTTTGTGATGAGGAGCTGAAGATGTTGTGTGGTGGTAGAGCACATGTTTAGCATGTGTGAATGCAAGGCCCTGGGTTCAATCCACAACACACACACACACACACACACACACGAGGGAAATGGGGAGAGGTGAAGGAAAGAAAAAGAAAAAGAAAAAAAACAACCCTGCCTTTTGGGGTTGAAGGTGTAGCTCAGGGGTAGAGCCCAGACTCAGCATATGTTAGGGCTTGGGTTCCATCCCCAGCACCAAAATTTTCTTGTTTGATGAATTCTTCTCTGTTAAGTGAGTCCCTAAATACTATCACAGATAAGAAAGCAGAGTGAGATTTTATAGAGACACTGAGGAAAAACTACACACACAGAAGAGAAGACATGTAAAACCTAAGGCAGAGATTGGAGTGCTGTAGCCACAAGTCTCTAGAAATGCCAGCACTCACCAGAAGCAAAGGCAAGGAATGGAGAATTTCTTCCCGAGAGTCTCTGGGAGAGTGCAGCACTCCCAACACCTTGATTTTACCCCACTGGTACTGATTTTGGACTTCTGACCTCCAGAACTGTGAGAGATTGAATTTCTCTTGTTTTAAGTCACTCAGCGGGTAGTTCATTTGTTATAGGAAACTAACTCGGAGAGGCATCCCTAGGTTCTGTGGTAACTATGTTTAACATTTTGAGGAACTTGCCAAACTGTTTTCCAAAGTACTTGCACCATTTTACATTCCCATCAGTGTTCTGGTTCCCCTAGTCTGCTGTTTTACTTATTCAATCAGTTTTTATTTGGAAATATAGTTTTCAGTTCTGGAATGTCTGTTTAATTCTTTAGTTTGGTTGTTTTCATTGTAATTATTTGAAATTTCTTTTTATCCATATTTTTACATCTCTGTTTTATTTAATTTATAATAATAATATAGTCCTTGCCAGATTACCCTAATATTTGGAGCAGTTCCATTTTTATAGATTTATGGGTTCATTGCTTCTTTATTTTACAATCTGTGGATTTAAAAAAGTCTAGATTTTGCTTTTAGTATGGTAATCACAGCTTATGGTAGAAAGGAAAATAATATGGCAGGCACTGGATAGTTATTCAATTGAAGTAAGGATTTATTTTTCTGTGACTCCCTATTTAATGTGCTGATTACTCAGGGTAGATAGTGAAAGTAGTGGTATTAAAAAAAGAAGAGATTAGTATGGCATAAATGATAAGTAGACTGTCAGGTACATATGTGCCTTACCTGCTAATTTAATTTGCAGATGCTTTTGGGGATAAGCACTAAGCTAAAGATCTTGGGGAAATGATAATTATCTTGATATTATGGCTTAGTAAATATGCTTAAGATCTATGGTGTTTAGCATACAGTATATATTAATACTTATGATCTCATGTAATCTGTAACTCCCATGTGTCCGTCAGTTTGTCATGCTGTGAGGGCTTGCGTATTGTTGTGATGCTGAAAGCTATGCCACAGGTATTTCAGATACCAGCAGGGCTACCATGGTGGACAGGTTTCAGATGAGCTTCCAGACTAAAATAGACTAGGGAGAAGGACCTGGCAGCCCACTCCTGAAACAATTAGCCATTGAAAACCCTATGAATATCAGAGAAGCACTGTCAAATACAGTGCTGAAAAATTAGCCACCCACCCCAGACTGGAAGACATTGAAGAAACGACTGGGGAAGAGTTGCATCCTCAAAGTAGAGTTGACCTTAATGGTGGTAACGGAGTAAAGCCCCTAGGACCTTCTTTTGTTGATGTGGCATGACTCAAAATGTGAAGAAACACAGTATCTACAACAATGGGCTCAAACATAAAAAAGATTTTATGACGCAGTGTCAGGTAGTGTTTCATTCTCTTGTGCATAGGATCGCTATGAGGTAGATTTGACTCAATGCCACCTAACAACAACAATGTAATCCGTAAATTTTATCTCTGTATTTTGGCATTGATATAGGATTACCTAAGGATATTTTAAGTACATAGATGGTAACAAGCTTTTAATTTACACCCTTAGGATAAATGCCATGTTCTATGCATTCATTATTTTGTAACATAGTAAAAAAAAAAATCAGCCTAATAAATTTTAGGATGGTAAAATACTGAGTGAAAGTAAATACTTGTAGTTTACTGTGTTAATTTGAATAGGTTCTTGGGATTGATTATGATGATGATGATAATCCTGTACCTTT
>VMDO01031054.1:0-20535 GCA_007922755.1 Pedetes capensis
CCTTTTCAGCATCAATTGAGATAATCATGTGGTTTTTGTTTGTCAGTTTCTTGATATGTTGGATTATATTAATTGATTTTCATATGTTAAACCAGCCTTGCATCTGTGGTATAAATCCCACTTGGTCATGGTGAGTAATCTTTTTCATATGCTGCTGTATTCTGTTTGCCAGAATTTTATTGAATATTTTTGCATCTAGATTCATAAGGGAGATGGGTCTATAATTCTCTATCTTAGATGAATATTTTCCTTGTTTAGGTATCAGGGTGATGGTAGCTTCATAGAATGTATTTGGGAGTGTTCCCTCCTTTTCCGTTCTTTGGAATAATTTGAGGAAGACAGGTATTATATCTTCTTTAAAAGTTTGGTAGAATTTTGCCGTGAATCCATCAGGACCTGGGCTCTTCTTTTTTGGGAGACTTTTAATTACCTTTTCTATTTCTGTATATGTACTGGGCTTGTTTAGGTCAGTTATGTCTTCTGGGGATAGTTTTAGTAGGTCATATGTGTTAATAAATTTGTCCATTTCTTCTGAATTTTCATATTTTTGGGAATACAGTCTCTCATAGTAATCTCTGACAATTTTTGTATTTCATTGGAGTCGGTGGTTACGGATCTGTTGTCTTTCATAATCCGTATTATGTTAGATTTTTCCTTTTTCTTTTTGATGAGGTTAGCCAGAGGGGTGTCTATTTTATTAAACTTTCCAAAGAACCAGCTCTTAGTCTTATTAATTTTTTGAATTATCTCTTTAGATTCTAATTGAGTTATTTCTCCCTTTATTTTTGTAATTTCCCTCTGTATGTTCCATTTAGGGTTTTTTTTTGGTTGGATTTCTAGTGTCTTAAGCTGTGTCATTAGGGCATTTATTTGTCTCATCTTTATTGATGAAGGCACTTAATGCTATAAACTTCCCTCTTAAAACTGCCTTTGCTGTATCCTATATGTTTTGGTATGATGTATTTTCATCATCATTTAATTGTAGGAATTTTTTAAATTCCAATTTGATTTCATCAACAATCCATGGGTCCTTCAGTAATGAATTATTCAGTCTCCATGAGTTTGTAAAGTTTCTGGAATTATTCATGTTCTTGAGCTCCAATTTTATCCCATTATGATCTGATAAGGAACATGGGATAATTTCTATTTTCTTGTATTTGTTGAGGGAGCTCTTATGGACTAGCATATGATCTACTTTAGAAAACATACCATGTCAAGCTGAGAAGAATGTGTATTCCTCATCGTGTGGATGAAATATTCTGTATATATCTGTAAGATCCAGCTGGTTTAGGGTGGAGATTAGATTTGACGTTTCTCTGTTGATTTTTTGTTTTGATGACCTGTCTCTTGACACAAGTGGGCTTCTGTCTTGCTGCTTGCAGGATAGCATCTCTGGTCTCTAACGACAGGAATCGAGCAACGACGTGTCTCGAGGATGATCTATTTAAGTCAGCCTTCATGGGAGTCTTGAAAGTCTCAGTGGTGTATATATCCAGTTCCTGTGCTATCTTTGGGAAATTTTCCTTGATGATATCATTTACTAGGTTGTGAAGGCCTCTAGTGATTCTTTTGTCTTGTTCAGGAATACCCATAATTCTTATATTTCTTTTTTTCACTCTATCTGAGTTCTCTTGGAAATCTTTTTAAAAAACTTTTATCATTAACTCCATTTCTAATTGCTTGTGTTTCAGCTCATTTATGTCATCTTCTGCCTCAGAGATCCTTTGCTCTGATTCATCCAGTCTTGAAGAGAAGGATTCTTTAGCCGTGTTCAATTCTGATAATTTGGATTGACTATCAAGCAAAGTGGCTTGATTTTTCTTAATCATTTCTAATTGGGATGACAGAGCAGCTTCCAAATTAGAAAACTTTCTTTCAATTATCTCCAGTGTATTTTTAGTATTTGTCTTTATTTCTCTTAGCATGCTTATAACCATGACTCTGAACTCCGACTCAGAGATATCTAAGAATTGCGACTCCTTGGAGTGATCTGTTGGGGGTTTATGATCTGTGGAGCCTTCAGCTCCATCCTGCCCCTTTGTGGTTTTTGTAGATTTACTTGATTTGCCCATAATGTGGTCCAGGAAATAGAATTTGTCTCTCCTGGTTATTCAGAACTTCTTCCTCTGTTATTCCTTTGAAATTGGTGATGACTCTCTGGTGCTTATTACAACTTATGAGCTGGGTATGTTCTTGGCTATTTGGTCTGAGTGGTTGACACTTTAATCTACCAGCCCAACTCCAAGGGGGGTAAGGGTTAGGGAGGCGATAGATTTTGTTTCTCTTCTTGTTGCCTCTGAGGTATGAGTTCACCCTCTCTCCTCCAGGCTGCCTTTCCATTCTCTTTCCTGAACATGACCTCTGGGCTGGGAATGGCACATCCCACTGACAAGAGGTGACTACAGATCTCCAGCATCACATCCTGGTACAGGTATCTCTGGACAGCGTCCAGCTGCTGCCACTCCTCCTGGTTGAAGTCCACAGTTACGTCCTCAAATGACACCAATCTCCTGGGACCACCAGTGCTCACAGCCTGGAGCCCCGCAGCCACATGCTAGTGATGAAAACAGAACCACGTGAGGACCTGGAGAAGGATGGCAGCGGCAGCCAGCGGAGTCGGGCGCATGACAAAGGCGGCTCTCCCAGGCGGGTGCGGGGCGGCGGCAGCTGGGCAGGTGTCTCCCGTGCTCCCGGAGCACATAGCTGGCAGCGTCTGGCTAGAGCCAGAGGGCAGGAGGCAGCTGGGGAATAGACGGGCACCCGTGGCCTCTGCTGCCAATGTGTATTATTGTTGCAACCCATGATTCTTACCTCTTGATGTTTATGCCCTTGTGGAATGCCCTTCTCAAGAATATGGGCGGGACCTCTCATGCTTTTAACCAACTGAATATGACAAAGATGATGAGATGTCACTCCTGTGATGACATTAGAAGATTTAAGATTACACTGTTATTAGATGCACTCTTGCTCTTTGGCTGACCTTGACAATTGAAGCTTCTAGACCAGGAACCATCTATGGACACATGGCAGGGACCATGGATGACCTCTAGTAACTGAGTGGCACCTCTGGCTGATAACACAAAGATTGAAGGTTTTTGCCTGACAATTACAAAAACATAACAACCTTCCAACAACCTGAGAGAGTTTGAAGTTGATTTTTCTCTAGTCGAACAGGGGGAGAACACTAGCCTTTAACAGGAAGAAACAGGCCACATCTGTGCCCTCAGAATGTTCTGGGAAATCTGGGAATTCAAAAATTTCAAATGCCTGTGTGTTCTCAAGTCTCAGAATCACATTTCTTCCCACTCGAGGCCCTAATCTTGGTGTAGCAAATTTGTCAGTTTTCAAAATTTGACCTTACGCAGTGAACTCCTTCCTGCTATGTCTGGGGATTGATCTTTAGCTTTCTCTGTTCTCCAGTTCCACTGGAGAAAAAATCAGCATGTGCCCAGAAAAGCTTTCAACCATTTCCCTTAAACAGATGATCAATCACTTTTGGCCTTTCATTATCCTTCTAGGAAGCTTTAGTAACCTCCAGAAACAGTCACCAAACTCTATAACTCTTACAATGATTATTTTCCTAAATCTCTTCAAATGCTTGAGGCAGGGCACATGTCAATGTACCCTCTCCCATGAATATCCAGTCTCAGTTTACTACCAGTAGTAGTGCCCAGAGTTATTAAAACTTCACCTCCCACTGGTGATAACATGTTCATTGCCAGCTTGGAGACAGATGATCCAGTTCCAAACTCTGACTATAGAACCTGCTTTCTAGCACAACCCCACATGCTAACTACCTAAGATTCATTCCCTGATAAACAGACCCTGAGACGGAGATTTGCATGCAGTTTATAGGGTAGTAACTTGCAGAATAACCTGCATGATTTTGAGGGAAGGAGGATCATGCAAAAGGAGAAGTTGAAAAGGCACCTGGTTACAATAGAGCATAGTCTTTAGCTGATCCCACTGAGGGAATGAAGCTGGGATGGCTTTTAAGAGATGTTCCTAACTCTGGAAAGCATCTGGACATTTGAATGGTCACATCAACCAGTCACAGGATGTTAGCTACGCCTGAAGAGATGGCCTAACCTTGGGCAAGTCAGCTTTCGTTGGTGGAGGGAAATTCCTAGGGAAGAGACTCAGTGGTGAGTCAATCACAGCCAATAGCCTGAGCACCTGAGTGAATAAATGTCTCTGTCCTGAAGGGGGAGTCTGAGCGGCACAAACAAAAAGGCAAAGCTGCAGAGGGTAAGGGCTGGGATTTAGCTCAGTTGGTAGAGCACCGCTCTGCAGTCTCTGAGGTCCCGAGTTCAATTCTCAGCACCGCAAAAATGGGAAAAGGACGTGGCAAACAACTCCCAATGCAATCCCGAGACAATCTGCCATTGAAAACCCCATGAGGGTCGCTATGAGTCGGACATGACTCAATGGCACCAAACAACAAAAACAGCAGAAGGTAAAGTACTATGAGAGACTATGGAATTTAGAGAGGTGAAGAGGAAAAGGAAGGCAAAACAGGGGAAGAGGTCACACTGTTAAGGGACTGCAAACACGAACTGTTGGAGTCAGTGAACCAGAAGTAATAGGCTAGAAAGCCTAAAAGATGATGTCTGGAGAATGGGATGATTACAATGGAGTTTCTGAAAAGCCTCATTCTTCAATTCTTACTTATGACCACTTACTCATTCACAAAGTCTTGACAGACCAAATAATTTACCAAATGAAATGTTTTCCACAAACATTAGTATATAATTCATTATAATTATATGCATTGAAACACACCTACATATAAAATCTTAAACAGTGTGAAGACCACAGTCATTTTTGCCCCAACAATGGCAAAAATTGCACTGAAAAGCTTGATGATAACTAGTTCAACAGTTTTCAGATTATCTCAGTGGCAATAAATGGTGTTTTTGCAACAGAAGGGACTATCATCCCCCCACCCCCACCACTATCTAGTTTAAAAATGGGTCTTAATGGACAAGTCATCTAATATTCACTTGTCTATTTGTACTCCTAAAATCAGTTCTCTTAATTTTGGCCTCTGAGATTCTTTTAATTGCAACTGAAATGCAGAGGATCCTTGGAAGGAAATCTTTGAAAAACATGTGCAGTTGGGCATAGTGATGCATGCCTAAAATCCCAGCATTCGGGACGCTGAGGCAGGAGGATCATAAGTTTGAAAGCAATTGGGATACATAGTGAGAGCTCTGTATTAAAAGAAAACAAAACAAAACAAAAGCAAAAACCAAAAACATAGCCAAAACAAAACAAAACAAACAAACAAACAAAAAGGCAGATGGGGAGATTGTAGACTTCAAATGCCAAAAAGTTTGCAGCCTTTTAAACACTAACTAAAATATCCTTCACTAGGAACCTCAATTTTTCATTGATTTCCAGAAGAACATTTCTATCCACCAATAAATTTTGAAGGCTGCCAGCATAACTCAGGATGAAATGGCTACTTGCACGTAGATTAGAAAAGCAATGATGTGAGTTTTAATCCAAATTAGACAATGAAAAGGATATTTTAACTACCTAGGGATAGTTGTTTGCTACAGTCAATAAACTTTTATTTCAAAAATTCTACCTCTAATTCTGCAGGTGTACTTGTATAAGTACATATATTTGTAGACAAACAGCTGTATTCTAGATATAACCAGTTATAACTTAACTGCTGACATTTTTCCACAGAGCTCTATGAATGTTTTTCCTTTCAAGGCTGATTTTTCTATTTGTGTTGACCAAGTATTATATGTTTCATAGGACCCTAAATTCCATGATCAAGAGGTCAATTAGTCTGACAAGTGTATATTGAGTACTGGGTAGTTAAGAGGGAGAAAAAGAGAAAGAATCTACATAAATAGAAAACCTGTAATGAGAGAATTACTAAAGCCAGCAAGTGAACTATTCTAGATCAATTGTATCATCTTATGTGAAGATGATGTTTCTTATTCTAAAACATCCTGCTTTGGCAGAGCTTTTGCAACTATTTGCCTAAAGGTGGTTGAGTGATTTGGATCAGTGTGAGTAGACAAGAAAAACACTAATGAGAAGAGTTCAATATTAGTTTTGCATATCCCCTCATCTTACATGACAAATGGTTCCAAGGCTGTTTGATTTTATGAGTGGAATCTGATTAAGCTGCCATATGAAAAATAATTTTTATGAAGAAATTAAATGGCATCACAGATAAAAGAGAAATTATATTGATTTTGTTTTCATAAAATAAAGACAAACTTGTATCAAATTGTTTTTGTTAGGGGTCTTTGAGTTGGGTCCAACTCATAACAACCCTATATCTAGCAAAACAAAACACTCCTAGATTCTGTGCCAGGCACATTATCTTATTTATGTTTAGGCCCATTGTTGCAGATAATGTGTCAATCCATGTAGTTGACCTGCCACTCTCCCAAACATGATGTCCTTCTCCAGGGATTGGTCCCTCCTGACTACATGTCCAAAATATGTAAGACACAGTCTGGCCATCCTTGTTCCCAAGGAGAACCCTGGTTGCACTTCTTCTAGGACGGATCTGTTGGTTCTTTTGGCAGCCCATGGTATATTCAATATGCATCTCCAGCACCATAATTCAAAAACATCAATGTTGTTGTTGTTGTTAGGTACCGTTGGAGCTGGTTTCCCACTCATAGCAACCCTACCTATAAGACAAAACAGTATTGTTAGTGCTTTCCTGCTACTCATAGGGTTTTCAAAGGCTGATTGTTTTTAAAATTGTTTCAGGAATGGGCTGCCAGGTCCTTCTCACATTTTTATGGTACTAGGGATCAAACCCAGGGCCTGAGGGGTGCAGAACAGCACTCTATCAACTAAGCTAAACCAAAGCCCCATACAATTCATTGTTATTATACTATTCCACAAAGCTTGGTGATGGTTATACAGATGTTCATTATAATAGTCTTGTTTTTGTGTGTTTGCAATATTTCATAGTAAAATAGAACAGAAAATGCTCATGTAAAGAATTGTATTAGGTTGAATTGTATGGAATTTTTGTTGTTGTTAAGTGCCATCAAGTCAGTGTCTGACTCATAGCAACCCTATATACAATGGGTGAAATACTATTGTCAGTGCTTCTCTGCTATTCATAGGGTTTTCAATGGCTGCTTGGTTTTGGGGAGTAGGTTGCAAGATCCTTTTCCCAAGCCTACAGCACCTGGCATTCCCAGATGCTTTTCCATCCAAGTACTAACCAGGCTTGATCCTGCTTAACTTCCGAAATCTGATGTGATTGGACACCACACTGGTACTGCTGCATGCTCTATGGAATTTGTTGTATTAAATTGTGTTTGACCTGTAAAAATGATGATTTCATATGATTCAGTCTAATAGCATATAGATTTGAGATATTCTTTTCCTGCTACCATTCCTGCAACACATTTTTCTTGGTGCCATCTTTCAGCTAGTGAAAGAAAAGAAAGATTTTATAAGATTACATGTTACATTATTGGTAAATAAGTATGGTTTATCTGGTGTCATACTTACTTTGTAACCAGTAATTTAGAGTGCACCGGTATTGCTCTAAGTAAAAATCTTAATATATATATTAACTCTATTCCTTAACATCAATGCTAAATACTCAGAATGATTGTAATATGTTTGTTTCCTAGGGAAATTTAAGAATTTTAAAGCTGGACTAGTCCAAAAAGTTCAAATAAGAAAAAACATTTGAAGGGTAAGGTAAGCTCAATAATGGTCTCTAAAAATGTATACCTTCTAATGTTTTCTTCTTATTCATTAGTGTCTCTTTCATTCAGTTTGAAGAACTCCTTTAGCATTTCCTGGCAGAGTGGTTGTGGTAAGTTCTCTCAGTTTTTCTTCATCTGGGAATGTCTTCATCTCTCTTTTATTTCTAGATGATAGCTTTGTTAGGTATAATATTCACAGTGGGCAGAATTTTCTTTCTTTTTTTTCTTTCAGCACTGTGAAAATTTCATCCCATTCTCTCCTGGCCCATGAGGTTTCTGTATGAGAAGTAATTTGTCAAGCAAACTGGAACAAGCTCATATACTATTTCTTTTCCCTTGCTGCCTTAACAATCCTGTTTCTGTCTTTATTTTTTGATTGCTTAATTATAATATGCCTTAGGGTATATTTGGTTGAGTTGTTTGACTCATGACCTTTGACCTTCCAGGACCTACATAATTGTATTTTTCTCTAGATTTGGAAAGTTTTCTCTTATTAACTCTCTGAATAATCTTTCTAACCCTTTGACATTCTCAAATAACTCTCAAATGTCAATAATCTGAATGTTTGTTCTTTTTGTGTTTTGCTCACATTCCCATAGGCCTTCTTGACTCCTATTCATTATTTTTTCCTTTTTTCTCTTCTGCTTTGTATTTTCAAATAGTTTGTTTTTCAGCTCAATGCTTCTTTCATCTGTTTGATATGTTCTGTTTTGATGCCTTCTATTACATTTTTCATTTCATTTAGGGTATGTTCAGCTCAAGGATTTGACTTTTAAAATTACTGTAGTCTCTCTAAGTTTCACTGAAGGAGTATGAATTGCTTCTCTGTTTTCTTAAAGTTTATTGAGTATTTTTTAAAAGTTATTTCAAATTCACTGATATCTCACATATAAGTTGCTACATGGTCAGTTTCTAGTGCCTTGTTTTGGCTAGTAGGTTCTAGCATTATTCCTTGGAAGTTCTTAATACATACTGTTATATGACATCATCTGCAAAGTGAAAAGTCAGGTATTTATTCCAGTTTTTTGTACACTGGCTTTGTTTGTGCCTGTTCTTCCAAGAATTCTAAGCAGGGTGCTTATTTTCCAGAGCTTGTGGTCACTGACACTATTTAATTACTACATGGCTCTCTAAGTCCAAATTTTCCATGAATCCATGGTTGATGTATTGTCACTGTTTCAGTATTAGCAGGTAGCCCAGCTCCACAACTGTCCCAACTCCAGAATGGGTAAAACATTGATGATGGCCTCAGGGAGGCTCTAAAGAGGATAGTCAATATTCATAGACACTTTAACCTAGACTCCTTGTCTCCATAGTCACTAGCCTTGATCAGGTCCCATGAGAATCTGCCTAGCACTAGGCATTACTGTGGAGGGACCAACTTTAGGTTCCTATGCAACAACTTGTCACCTACCTCTCTTTTGTTCCTCTAAGCATAGAATAAGGGCTGGGATTTAGCTCAGTTGGTAGAGCGCTGCGCTGCAGTCTCTGAGGTCCCGAGTTCAATTCTCAACACCACAAAAATGGGAGAAGGACCTGGCAATCCACTCCCAAGGGAATCACAAAACTGTCAGCCATTGAAAACCCTATGAGGGTCGCTATGAGTTGGATACTGACTTGACGGCACCTAACAACAACAACAAGCATAGAATAACTGAGTTGTGTTCCTTGGGGTTGGGGGAGAGACAGTGTAGGCAGTCCTTTGGCCACCAATGCCACAAAGCTTGGTTATACCTAGAATCATCAGCCACTGAGCCCAGCCCAGTACAGGGGCAAGAGCAAAGCCCATGCTGCTATGGTCTGCCTGTTGCTGTGTTGTACTTGTGGTCCAAGATGTCTCCAGGTAGCTGGAGGTGATACACTTCTCACTGACTCAGGCTGTGAGTCTTAACCTGGCACCAGATGGGTCCAGACTTCTATCTACATGTACTGGCCTGGGGAAAGGGGCCACTGAGATCCCTCTAGAGTTGGATTTCATTGGTCTGGCACTAGGTTCCAAGGAAAGGTCCTGTGCTTATTTCCTCTTTCTTACTCCTCAGTGAACGGACCCTTTCTCTGTGATCAGCTGCCTGAGCTTGGGGAAGGAGTGGAGTGACAGAGGCAATCTGATGGTCCAAGACTATTACAAGTCCAGAAGCTCAGTCTGCAAACTGTCCTGGGGGCAGAGGTTATGAGGCTCTGTTTAGAGCTGGTTTTCAATGTGGCAAATCTGGCATGGGGTTCCAAGACTAAGGCCTGGGTTTATTTCTCCTACTCTCCCCCAGATGAGTGGCATATCTGTCCCCACAGCACTGCTAAGAGTTGGGAGAGGAGTGACACAGACAATTTTTTTCTTTTTGCTTTGTACAATGCATCTTCTTACTATGCTAAAACCATGTAATGTCATCTCTCACCTCAGCTCCTTGCCACCATCTTGTTCTGCCTCTCAATGTGTTCTACTAGAATCTCTGAAGGTGGAAATTGAAGAAAGGCTAGCTCTGTAGAGGTCACATACTCGAATTCCTGCCAGAAGCAGCTTCTGTGGTTCATAGGAGGCACAGGAAAAGACTGGAAAATGTTGTCTGGAGTCTACTTCTCTTTTCATGAAATTAGGCTGACTCTTCTATGTTTAAGAAAAGTAGAGGAAGCAAACATCATAAGAATTAATGACATTTTCCCAGTGACATCCAATTCAATCAATATGATCACTATTCATGATGGAGTTAGTTGAAAATGCACTATAGGAGAATGTCTGAAATACCTGTATTATGACTTAATATACAAGAGGCTATACATTTGCCTTGAGCTTATCTGTGCTACTTAAGAGAGTCAAGGAGTCTGGGAAAGTTTAAGCTAAGGGAAAAATTTTAGCTCTCATACACACTAGAGAAAACTCTGAGTGCCTTTTTCTCCCACCCCACTATTTTTTTAATTTAAGGGGGAAGGAATTATGGAGAATAAAGTAAATATATATAACTAAAAAACCACCTGCCAATATTTATACTTCTAGCCAAGAACTGATGATAAAAATCAGGTTTACCCTCCTTTCTGAAGCAACCAAAAAATGAACAAAACATATGAATCAACAACTTCCCACTGGATAGATTTCACGCTAAGTTACTAGATGCAAAATCCAGGGAAAGCCTGGGAAAATTACTGATTTGCGGACAAAAGCTTCAGGTTGAACACAATAAAAGAGATTAGGACCAAGTCTTGTGGTGCATGCCTGTAATCTCAGTGACTCAGGCAGCCTGCAAAATTTAGCAAGACGCTGAATCGAAATTTATAAAAAATGGGCTGGGGGTGCAGTCCAGTGCTAGAGCACTTGCAAAGTAGTCAGATGCCCTAGGTTCAACCATCAAGTGCTGAAAGGAAAAATAAAAGTAGGGACCACAGGACTGAGAGCCAAAGTGGAGAAAACTATACAGAGTAATAACTCCTGGAAGTGGAAGGGACTTTTCCGTTAAGGATTAAGTAGGATATTAACAAAATGAGATTAAAGAAACAACTTAAGTCTAGGGCAAGGGCCATCTGAAATGATTGGAAATGACAGTGCCTGGCAATCAGAGCCAGAAATAATGCCTATTTCAATAGTCAAAATAGAAAATCTTTTAGTGTACAAAGACACTAAAGTGAATATGCAGAAGATAGTTGTGGTGTACAATTAAGCCTATACTCAGTATTGCTATAGTCCAGACTTGCAAATCTTTAAGTCAATTCAGGAAGGATTATATTGATTCCAAGTAAATAGAATGCGTTTTACAGAAAAGTAAAGAATATTTGTAGCAACATAAAATTACCTAGCATGTATATATGTAAGTAAAATATGCCATTTCTAGGTTTCAGTGAAACATTACAAGGCATGCAAAAAAGCAGGAAAATATAAACCACATTGAGAAAGAAAATAGTCAACCAAACCCAAACCAGAATACATGTAAGTTTTAGAATTAGCAGAACAGAACATTAAAAGTTACAATAATTATATTCCATATGTTCACATAATTAAATCGAATCATAGAAGATACAACAAATACTCATATTGAATATTTAGATTGAAAACTTCAATGTGTGAGACGAAAAATACACATGATAGGATTAATGGTTAACTGGAAACTGCACAAGAAAGTTTTAATAAGCCTAAAGACAGTAATAGAAACTCCCACAATTGAAACAAAGAGAGAAAAGAGAATAAAGATATAAACCAAGCATCTGTTGCTATAGTTATCAAGATAACTTGAAGCAGCCCAATACACATATAATTAAAGCCTTTCAAAGGAAGAACATGTTGGTAGGTGGGCAAGCAAAAAAGTAATTAAAGAAATAATGGCCAAAAGTTTCAATTTTTATGAAAACTGTATACTCACAGATCAAAACAGCTGAGTGAATGTCAAACACACACATACACAAAAGAAATATGAATAAACCAACACCAAGACAGATAATTATCAAATAACACAAAACCAATACAAAGAGAAAACCTTAAAAGAGTCCAGAGGGGGGAAAAGTTATATACAGAATAACAAACATAAGGATGACTGCAGATATCTTATTGGAAATTACATGAGCTGATAATGAAGTAATGTCTTTAAAGTGCAGAAAAAAAGGAGAGGGAGAGAGAAAAAGGGAGAGAGCGAGAGAGAGAGAGAGAGCAGAGAAGAAAAGAAAAATGTGAGAAACTCTTAAATCTAGAATTCTATGTTCATCATAGTTTTGTTTTGAAGATAATGGTAAAACAAAATTATGGCTGTCATGCTGACAATCAAACCCAAGGCCTTGCACATATTAGTTATACTGAACAACATCCCCAGCCACCAAATATATAGAAGCTTAAATAATTTACCAAACAGACTACTACTATATTTCAAATGAAGTACTTTAGGCAGAAGGAAAATTATAGACAATGGGAATAAGGTATTTACATAACTGAATGAAGAATGATACTCATGCTAGCGACATGATATTTTATTGTTACTTAAATATCTTTAAAAGGTATTTAAAATTTTTCAAACAAAATACTAATATAGTGTTTATTTTTAAATTTATGTTAATTAAAATACCTGACTATATTAGTGTATAATTCAGGACAGGAAAAAGTTTTATGATATTACTTGAAAGGAATATATAATACATTAAAGATGAATACAAGATCCTATGAAATACTAAACAACTAAACAATTATAGATAATAAGCCAGCAATAGAAATGAAATAAAAAATCCAGTTAATCTAACAGGAGGGCGATAAAAGGAGAAAAAGTGAACAAAGATATATTGTATGAACAAAAGACAAATAGTGAAATACTAGATTTAACACACACACATATTATTAACTACATTAAATATAAGTAGTCTAAATCCCTGTGGCATCCAATTCCATCAGATCTCGAAAGCTAAGCTGGGTTGGGCCTGATTAGTACTTGGATGGGAGACTGCCTGGGAATGCCAGGTGCTGTAGGCTTTGGAGGTAGACCTAGTAACCCACTCCCCAAAATCAATCTGCTATTGAATACCATATGAACAGCAGAGAAGCACTGACAATAGTGTTTCCCCTGTTGCATGTAGGGTCCCTATGAATCGAATACCTACTCGATGGCACCTAACAGCAACACATATGCAAATTAAAAGGCAAAGATTGTTAGAATATTAAAAAACATCCAATAATTTGTTCCTTAGAAGAAATGTAATTCAAATACAAAGACACAGAGAACATAAAATATAGGCTATAAAAATATGTACCTCCTAACACTAATTAGAAAGTGTAGAGTAGTTATATTAATATTACTCAAAGCAGATATCAGAGGAAAGAATATTGCCAGGGACAAAGAAGATTATTTTACAATGATAAAGGACTCAGTTTCTAAATGTTTATCTAGTAGCTGAGCTATGAAGTATATGAAGCCAAAACTGCTACATCTGCAAAAGGAAGTAGAAAAATTCATACCTATGGGGGAAGATTTTAATCACCCTCTTTTGGTTATTTATAGAATAAGTAGCCAAAAAATCAGTATAAATGTAGATTTGAATAAGTCATAGATAACTTTATGTAACCAAATTTTATAGAACACTCAGGAGAATGAATGTATTTTCTAGTGAACAGGAACCATTTATTTAGGTAAACTATATTCTGGGTAATAAAATAAATTGGAAAAATTTATTTCAAGCTATATAAACTATGCTCTGGGGCCAAAATCGAATTAAATTACAAATCATTCACAGAAGTAATGTCTAGATTTTTAAAAAATCTAGACATTGCAGAAATCCTTTGCAGAAATGCAAAGGATTTAGAATTTCCAAAACAACTTTTCAAAAGAAGCAAGGTGTAATGCAATCACTGACTGATTTAAGAGTTATTATAAAGCCACAGTAATCAAAATAAAGTGGTACTGGTGTCAAAGTAGACACATAAATCAATAGAACAGAGAGTTGAGAAATAGTCACATAAATATATGGAATACTAATTTTCAACCCAGTTTCAAAAGTAATTCAGTGGAGAAATGATCTCTTAATACCAGGATATCTTTAGGAAAAAAATAAATATATCAGAAGGGAAGAAAAAGAAAGAAAAGAAAAAAAGAACATTGCTTCATATCCCATATCATTTACAAAAACATTAACTAACCATGGATCCTAAACAAACGTGTAAGACCCAAAACTATGAAATTTCTAGAAGAAAGCATAGAAGAAAAATTTCAGGGATTAAACAAAAATTTTTAGATATTACACAGAAACTGTAAAGTCATCATAAAATAATAAATTTGCATGTTTGATTTCATCAAGATTAAAAATTTCTGTTTTCTGAAAAAACAAGAGACTAAAAAGCAAATTGCAGAATACTTTGCTGAATATTTTTAAGTCATATATTTAGTAGATTTGTATCCAAAATATAAAGAAAATTCTAAAAACTTAGTAAGAAGAAAACAAAAGCCAAATTACAAGATAGGCAAAAGGTGTGAATAGATACATCCCCCAAAAAAGATATAGACCAGGAAAATAACCATATGAAATACCATTAATATTTTGGGAAATAAAAATTTAAACAACAATGAGATTCAACTATATATCTATTTGAATGTCTAAAATTATACGCTAATCATATTTGAATGCTACCAAAGATATAGAAGAACTAGAAAGATCTCTTAAGTACTGACGATGGGAATGTAGAAGTATGACATTTTGGAAAAGTCAGACATTCTTAAAAACCTTAAACATACAGCAGCGTATTGACAGGGAACTGCCAGAAAATCAAGCCATATATAGAACAGGATGGGGAACCAGGGACAGAATTGCTGATGATGTTAGATGGATATTGGCCAAAAGAAGAAAATATCAGAAAGATGTCTGTCTATGTTTTATTGACTATGCAAAGGCATTTGACTGTGTGGGTCACAAAATATTATAGATAACATTGTGAAGAATGGGAAGAAAAGAACACTTAATTGTACTCATGAGGAATCTGCCTATGGAAAAGTAGGCAGTATTTCAAAAAGAACAAGGAAACACTGCTTGGTTTAAAGTCAGGAAAGTATGTGTCAGGAATGTATCTTTTCACTGTACCACTTCAATTTCTGTGCTGAGAAGCTAGACTATGAAAAATAACATGACTTCAGCATTAGAGGAAGACTCATTAACAACCTGTATTATGCAGATGACACAACTTTGCTTGCTGAAACTGAAGAGGTTTTGAAACATTTACCGATGAAGATCAAAGAATACAGCCTCAACACCAAGAAAACAAAACCTTTGCAGCTCGGTCAGTAAGCAGCTTCATGATAAATGGAGAAAAGATTGAGGTTATCTAAGAGTTTCTTTACTTGGTTCTATAATCAACACCCATGGAAGCAGCAGATAAGAAATCAAAAGATGCATTGCATTGGGAAAAGCTCTTGCCACAGACCTTTTAAAGTGTTTAAAAGTTAAGATGCCACACTAAAGACAAAGGTGTGCCTGACTCAATGGCATGGTATTTTTAGTCACATCATATGCTTGCGAATGCTGGATGTTGAATAAGTAAGACAGCAGAAGAATTGATGCTTTTGGATTATGGTGCTGGAGACAAATATTGAATATAACACATACTGCCAAAGGTACCAACAGATCAATCCTAGAGTAAGTACAACCAGGGTGCTCCTTGGAAGCAAGGATGCTAGACTGTGTCTAATGTATTTTGGACATGTTGTCAGGAGGGACCAATCCTTGCAGAAGGATATCATGTTTGGTAAAATGGCAGGTCATCGAAAGAAAAGGAAGATCCTCAAATAGAACTACAACAATGGGATGAAACATAAAAAAGATCATACGCATTGCACAAATTTGGGGAGTGTTTCATTCTGTTGTACATAGGGTCACTATGGGTCAGACTTCTCTCGACAGCACTAACAACAACAGCATCCCTAGGCATTTTTCCTAAGAAAAATAAAAGCATGAACCTATGTTGTTGTTAGGTGCCAGCAAGTCAGGTTTGACTAATAGAGACCTTATGTACAACAGAATGAAACACTCCCAACCCTGAGCTATACTTGGCACTATGTCAATGCTTCTCTACTATAGGGTTTTCAATGGATGATTGTTTCAGAATTGTTTCCAGAGTGGGCTGCCAGGTCATTCTCCATTTTGCGGTACTAGGAATCAAACTGAGGGCCTTAGAGCATGCAGAATGGCACTCTATCAACTAAGTGAAACCCTGCAGCTTTATTTGTAATAGACAAATTATGAAAACAACCCAAACATCCATCACCAACGGAACACACAGACTATGCTATCCGCATATGATAGCACAACTACTCAACAATAAAAATAAATGCATTGTGAATACATGTAACAACATTGTCAAATCCTAAAATAACTATGTTGAATGAAAGAAAAAGAAAACAACATATATAGTAAGATCTATTTACATAAAATTCTAGAAAATGCAAACAAATCTACCATGACAGAAACATCATCATTTGTCTGTGGGGTGAGCAAGGTTGGGATATCGGGAGGGAAGAATTACAAAGGAGTACAAGGAAATTTATAGTGGTAATGGATATCTATTTATATTTGTTCATATGCATTCATCATATGGCAACAGTTTCACAGTTGTATATGTCACCATTTATCAAGTGGTATAAGTTAATTATATATGGTTTATTGTGTGTCAATTAAGAAGAACTTTTAAAATTTAAACCTCCCATCCAAACACACATGCTTCTTTATCCTGAAGGATAAGTGCTTAACCACCACAAAAGTATTGTCAGATTATATTCCTTTAGTGCTTTTCATCATATAAAGGACATAGAAGCTTGTGGAAATTTGATATAGTTCATTAAACCTTCGTAACAAATCAAAGAGCGTCTGTACATCTAGTTTCAAAACCCCCATCTTAAAGTCTCAGAGATGGACACAAAACTTAGAAATATAATGTTCCTCTGACAAATGTCTTGCAAATAGGCATGTAGCAGATCAAAACAAAGGTATGCAAAATCTACATTTAAGAGTATGAACTATTTCCAGGTAGCAACACTTGGTTGCACTGTAAAATAAAAAACTTGATTGAATTTGTTCAGGAAGGAAACTGCCAGTTCTGAATTGATTTAACTTCCTATAGAAGCCTAGACAAGGAACATCATTGAGGCCACCTTTGTCAGTGATCCATAAGGGTTATTTTGTCAAGAAGGAACCCAAGAACCTGACCTAGACAGTCCTTAGGGTGTACATATTCTACTTATGAGGACGGATTCTCAAGTCTGAATGTATTGAACTCATATATCTAGTATCAAACAGTTACATATTCTGTGTATTCAGAAAGCCTCCTTCTAATAATACTCTGGATTCTCATGGATCTGCCTTTGGAAATAGTGTGATAGCTGGTCAGAGGACCCTAGTATTCCTTGGTAGCTCTATTTTTCAGTTTAAACTGAGAATGGGCTTCAAGAGTTAGACTTTGGTTTCTGCATGCACAGCTAATGTGAAGACTTACTTAAAAGATGAAGTCTTTCTTGATGAGCTGACAAATCATGTTGAGCCTGCTAGATGGAAAATGAGAGCAGGATTTTGTAACACTTGTTGTTTGTTGTTGTTAGGTGCCATAGAGTCGGGTCTGACTCATAGCCACCCTATATACAACAGAATGAAACACTCCCCAGCACTGTGCTATGCCCAATACTATTTCAGTGCTTCACTGCTATTCATATGGTTTTCAATGGCAGATTGTTTTCGGAGTGGGTTGCCAGGCCCTTTTCCCTAGCTTGCAGCACCTGGTATGCCCAGGTGGTCTCTCATCCAAGGACTAACCAGACTAACCCTGCATAGCCTCCAAGATCAGGTGGGATCAGATGCCAATGTGCTATGGATGCAGACTCTAACACTTACAACTTTACAACTCTAGGGGGACCTGGCTGTGACCTTGCTGATAGCATTTTTTATGAAAAATTTCTTTGGCTATTTCCCTCTTCCCTTATAGTTTCTATGTTGAGAGATTTTTAGTTATTTTCATAGATGAGGAAACTGAATCTTAATGTTTTATGTCTTGTTCATGTTCAAAAAACTTGAAAAGGATAAGTCTTAGAATCCTACCCAGGGCTCCTGACTCCAGAACCAAGCTTCCCTCTTGTTTGTTTGGTTGTTTATTGAGACAGAGTCTCATAACACAGCTCAGGCTGGCCTTGAACTTGCTATTCTCCCGCCTCTTTATCCCAAGTGCTGATATTACAGGTGTGTACTATCATATCCAGCACAAAGCTCTCTTTATTTCTTCATGGATGTAAAATAAGGTCACTACCAAGATAGTTAACCTTATGGTAACTGCAAGATCTCTGCAGGGGCTAGAGGAAGGCATGAGCTTTGATGACTAAGTGATGCAAATGGAGCAGGGAAGAAATATTTAAAATGTTTCTACCAGATTCAATGAAGACATTTGAGTCTTAAGTTGTCAGTCTAAATCCTTTCTAACAGTGTAAGTATCCATTGCCAAGACTGAGCCTCATGCCGTTTATTCCTTTGCTCTGTCAGTACTTTTTGGCTTGACCTAGGACTAACATAGATGCATGTGTGTGTTCTGCATGTGGGTGTGACAGGGTGAGTGCATGTGATTCTCTTTAGACACTGACAATGATTTCACTTCAGCAGCAAATGCTGAGCTGGAATCTGACTTGAATCAGTCCATGCCTCACCAGCATGGTGGGTCTCAAGGGCTGGGATTATCATGCTTAGTTCAGCAGCTAGTTGCATTACAGATCAATATACATGACTGGATGTCTCAGGAGGCCTGGAGAGCTCTGCTAAGTCATTCAGGAGATGTCAGCCTGGATGGTTTCTCCGTGAAAAAGAGGGAGGCACTTTTCCGTCACTATGGTAAAGCTGAGGTAATTAAAAATGACACAGCTAATCTGTTGTTGGGATCAGTATGGCAGATGGTTATTTCTGCACATTCAAGGATGACAGCCATGCTTAAGGCTATGTTCTTCCCCAGTCAAGGAGTCAGCATTCCCGGGCATGGTGGCACACCCTGTAATCCCAGCATCTCCGGAGGTGGAGGCAGGAAGATCGCAAGTTCGAGACCAGAGTCATTCTGCGTAATATAGTGAGACCCTGTCTCAAAAAGCAAAAAGTAAAAAAAAAATGGGCTGAGGGTGCAGCTCGGTGGTCCAGCACTTGCAAAGCATGCAAGCATGAGGCCCTGGGTTCAACCCCCAGTACCACCAAAAAAAAAAAAAAAAAAAAAAGGAGTCACCATTTACCTATCTTGCTAAATAAACTGCTCTATGCATAGATCTATAATCAATTCACTGTCTGTAGGGGAAGACTTCATAAGGAGATGGTATTTTGTAAGGAAGAGAAAACTAGAATATCAAAGTCTTTAGTGAAAGCAAACAATGAACCTACCATGTAATAGACACTTGCAGTGAGATTAGTTTCCAAGTTTGTCAAGGGAAGAACAGTACCTGCTACACAATATGTGCTAGATAAAGTTTATACTGTTTCACTGAAGTATAATTTCAAAGAGAAATTTGACTCAAATTCAGGTTTGTAAAAAATGTCATTTCATAAATTTGTTTCAAAACTGTCCACTGTAGCCAACCTTCTTGATATTCAATATCTAGAGGGCTACTGAATTTACAATGATAAGCTTGTTCTTGGTGGCTATATTTCTTTATGCATATTTATTTTTATTATATCTTATATACTTATTTAAGATATATTTGATATACATTTATATGTTGTTGTTGTTGTTAGGTGCCGTCGAGTCGGTATCCGACTCATAGCGACCCTCTGTACAACAGGGGAAACACTATTGTCAGTGCTTCTCTGCTGTTCATAGGGTTTTCAATGGCAGATTGATTTTTGGGAGGGGGTTGCCAGGTCCTTCTCCCAAGCCTACAGCAACTGGTGTTCCCAGGCAGTCTCCCATCCAGGTACTAACCAGGCCCGACCCTGCTTAGCTTCTGAGATCTGATGGGATCGGATTCCACAGGGCCATGGCTGCAGGCTGTTAATGTATATATATGTATTAATATTGGATTTCTAAGGCAATGAGTGAAGCTGTGCAAATGAAAGAGGAAATGTGTCCTAGGAGGATCACTTATAGTAGGAATTCATTTCTGACTTATCAATAGGCTTTGAAGATTATGTGACTATTACTAACAGCTGGATTAGTTTTATATATTTAAGACCATGCCACTGAGTCTGTAGACTATGGCATTATTTCATAATTCTGTAAAATATACAAATAAAATTTAGACCCTTAGCCTTCTTAACTGTTTGGTTTTAATACTGCATTTATTATAATTTTTCCCAACAATTTGTTATTCTTATATTTATGCTATTTTTTATAACATTTTAGTATCATGATTAAATTGGAACTTGTAAAAAT
>VMDO01031055.1:0-20536 GCA_007922755.1 Pedetes capensis
AAAAAAAAAAAAAAAAAAAAAAAAAAAAAAAAAGAAAAGAAAAGAAAAGAAAAAGAAAAAAGAAAAAGAAAAGAAAAGAAAAGTTCAGGTAGCAAGTGGCTGACCAACTTGCTCAAAGCCAACTATGCAATAGATTGCAGAGTTAAATTCAAATGTTAATATAACTAATTCTAAAACCTACATTCTCTTTCATGTATCTTCACATTAAAAAAAAGATCAATTCTGCAAAACAATATGGCGTTTAGGAATGGAGCAAGTGTTTTAAACGTGATCATGTTTAGAGATGATAATGTCATGAATTTTTTTAAAAATAGCTTAAAGTTTAATTCAATGCTGACTACATTAAATAAGAATTCTGAGAAATATTCTTGCCAGATAGATGTACATGAAATGATGGATACATGGCTAGCTAGCAAAATGTACACATTTACCTTAACAGATACTAGTTCATTGAATTTTAATTTTTATATCTGTATTTTTTCATGTTGAAGTCAATTGTAAAAATGATTCTAGGACTTTTATTTTCTTTGTACTTCCTTACCTTTTGTGATTACTTATTTCTGCTTGTGTCCTTTAGTTTTATAAATCTTAGCTTTACTTGCATTGATGACTTTTTTCCTATGAATCCATTATTTATCCAAAATTTCCTTTATATCTTCTTCTTTGCCTTCTTTAAAGAACTTATTACAAAGTCGAGTGTGGTGGTGCACACCCGTAAATTCCAGTACTTGAGAGGCTGAAGCAGGAGGATCAATGTGAGTTTGAGGACAGCCTGGGTGACATAGTGAGTTCAACTTGGGTTATATCATAGGACCTTGTCTCAAAAACAAAAACAAAAACAAAGGAACAAAAAAAAAATCACAAAACAGAAACAAAAAACCTCATAAAAACTTACTACAATAATACTACCTGGGTTCAAAAACAGTCCCTAACGTAGATCCAATGCGATGTTACTTCTCAGTTTTCAGAGCAGGGGAAATATGTCTTTTCCTGGTGATTTGGTTTTCTGCCTTGATAGCAGATAGAGCAATGTATTCTATTGTTTCCCTTTTCATTTGAATGCCTGAAAGATAAGCACATGCTTTTGTGCACCAAGCAAGAGTTTCCTTAGCCTTCATTATCTGAGATGATTATTGCTCCCATCACTAGTTGTTTCTTGTCATTGTTTGAATAATGTTACAGGTTTGTCATTTGTGACCTTAATCTACATCATACCTTAACTTCTTACTGAAGTTAAGAAAGGAAAACAGAAAAGATGTGAAAGAGACTGAAAGAAGAAAGAAGAGAAGTGGGGAAAATAAACATTGCATCAATTGTGCCTCAAGTTTGGCTTTGTCCTACTTTCTTCAATTTAAGTTAATGTGTTCCGCCTTGATCCACTGAAAAATTTCTTGCTCTACATTCATCCTGGAGTTGGGATGGCTGCTTTCCTCTTTTGTGCTTGACTATGTATCTTGCTAGTTCAGATCTTCTAGGACTGGAGCATTTCATTTAATAAACTGGTCCTATCGCCTCTCTTCTTCCTGGACTAGAGCTCTCCTGAATGCCAGAACTACATAAAGGGATCTTATTAACCCAGCCAGTGTTCCCAATTCTGAATGCGAGTCCCTTTGTTCATCTGTCTTATACTATGTATATTTATGCACACACTCCTGTATGTATACACATATTTATACATGCATATTAGGATTAGGAAATTCCAGAAGATTATTATGGCATTTATGTTAGTATTAACTGCTCATCCAAGATTTTCCTGTTGTCTGGCCTACATTTTACTTTATTTGGTTTATTTTCTCCCTGCTACTTATCTTTTAAGTTGTCTTTTACATCTGCTTCAAGATTCATGCCCACCACAAGTATCCCTATTGTTGTTAAGTAATCAGGTTTGGTTTAAAATTCTCATATGTTGTAAAAAGTTAAAATGAAAGCCACTATATAGTCCTTTAATTTCATTTGGCATTGCATGCTGTGGTAGTGGTTGATGAGCTCAACATGTAAAGATGTACATACATATTTGTGCTATATTTATATTTATTTATATTCAACCTTGTCCAATAAAAAAGATACTGATTTCTACAAGTTAGATTTGCAACTACTACATTGTCATTTTTTAATTCATTAGAGACATAATGGATCTGTACTATATTCAAGGCTCTATATTAGCTCAAAACTATTGAATTGGAAAGAAATGTGAAGTTTATCCTTTATAGAGTCCCAATGAATGGTGCAACACACGCACGCACACACACACACACACACACCTCACCTATAATCTAAGCAGGTAGAGGCATGGGTCATAACAACACTTAACAAATTCTGTGACTGAAAATGTTTCCTAATGGCATATTTCTGGGACAGCCCTGGGCACATATGTGAGTTTCAAAGCCCCAGCTTCTACTCTGATCCATTGTTTCTCACTTGCTGCTGGCAGTAGTTGTGGCCAATTGTTGTAGGAATTGTCATGAATTCAAACCACAAAATGCTAGTTTTGTGAACCTGAGTAAGTTACTAAATCTCTCTGTGACTAGTTTCCTTGATCAAAGTATGTAGTTATATGTATTTTTAAATAAATGAATATATACAATGTATGTGCCTGGCCTAACTGTTTTAGGGATACAGTGATATAAAAGACAAGTTTCTGTTCCATGAACATTAAATTTGAAGTGACTCCCATTGTATAGCTATTCTAGTCAAATAATAGTAACCAAGTTTCATACACACTATTATGATGTATAATAGTGGTATCTCTACAGCCGTATCACCCTGTTCTTCTATCTCACCAGATCTCCAAAGCTAAGCAGGGTTGGGGCGGGGTAGTATTTGCATGGGAGTCTGTCTAGGAATACCAGGTGCTGTGGGCTATCAAGAAGGACCCAGAAACCCATTGCCAAAACAATCAGCCATTGAAAACCCTATGAATAGCAGAGAAGCACTGAAAATAGTACCAGGCACAACACAATATCCAGTAGTGTTTAGTCTGTTGTACACAGGGTCGCTATAAGTCAGACCTGACTCCACTTGGCCTAACAACAACAACAAAAAGAAACTCGCCTTCTTAAAATAAAAATATAGTGAACTTTTTCTTGCGTTATCCATGGATCAAGATGGCAAAGATATTAAAATCACAAAATATCGCATATATAAATATATTTACAATGTATTTAATGATTTATCACAAGGTAAAGATAATGTATAATCATTATATTTGGCAACTGTCATTCAATGCAGAGTTGTAGAAGATATTTTTAAATGCGGTGTGATTTGACATTTTACTGATTCTTGAGCCTGGCAATTGTGATGAATACCAGAGCACTGAATAGTCTATGTCCTAGGTTGTAAATCATCTTGGACTCTCCTATTATTCTCTGAACTTAATAAGGACATGATGCTCACGTGTTTTCCAGATCTCATAAAATGTGAAGACATGTAACTTACAGTGTTGGAGGAATGAGTCAGTGGATATATTTCTCCCTTTCATCCTCGTCACACTGCAAGGGATATTAACATATATCTGTGCCCTTCTCCAACAGCTGAACCCCAGGGGAACCTCTGATAGATGCTGAGTGGCCTTATGTAGAGATGAAAGAAGTGTATATGTGTGTGTGTTTTAAAGCAGTTATTAAAGATAGGTCAGATTTCTTAACATTCTTTTATCATTCACCCAAACCCATATGTGGGAGAAAGTGTGTCATTAGAAGATTTTCATTAAAATGTAAAGGAGAGATATGCTTAATGACACATTAACAAGTTATAATCTAGTGCTCTGTGAGGAAAACAATGTGCATGAATATAGATATACTGGGCCTGGGCTTACTTATCTTTAATACAGGAGCAATTCTAGATGGTCCTTGTGAAAGGTAGATTAATAGTTACGAAGTTCTTAGAAAATTATTTGGCATATAGAAAGCACTACATGTGTGCTATTATTGTTAAATTATTTAAAACTATAGTACCTAAATAATTATAAAATAGCTGCTTAAAGGATATACACCAACATATTAACGGTAGATTTCTGGGATATATAATTCCAGGTAGTTTTTATTTTCTTTTACTACCTATCTGAATTTTCTAAACTTGCTATGATCAATATATGAAATTTTACTTACTTAGTAAGAACAACCATAGCAAGTATTTTTAAAAAGTAATGGAAAAAGTAATCAGGTAAGAAATGGTAAATGCATTATCATGATAAGGAGAATAACTTGTTATTGTTGTTAGGTGCCATCAAGTCAGTATCCAACTCATAGAAACCCTATATACAACAGGAGAAACAATATTATCAGTGCTTCTCTGCTATTTATAGGGTCTTCAATGGTTGGTTGTTTTTTGGGAGTGGGTTGCCAGGTCTGTCTCCCAACCCTACAGCACCCGGTGTTCCCACGTGGTCTCCCATCCAAGTACTAACCGTGCCCAACCCTGCTTAGCTTCCAAAATCTAATGGGATCAGATGTCACAGTGCTACAGCTGCAGGCTAAGCAAGGGATAGTCAGGTAAAATTTAAATATTCCAAATATTAGAAGGGCAAAATACAGAAGAGGAAAATTGCTGATTTAGCAGTCTTGTTCCTTTGGGAGAGAACTGAGTGTAGCCAAAGGAAAATACAAGAAGGGTTTCAGACAGATCTTTTTTGCTGCTTCTTTTTCAGAAATGAGGTACTGTATATATAAACAGCCTACCAGCTTTTGAAAGAACCATGCCTTTGTTGTTTGCCAATCAGATATTGTTATTCATTTATTGATGCATAAATTACCCTCAAACATGAAACGTTAAGAAAACAGATATCTGTTATATCACAGTTTCTGTGGGTTGGAGAATCTGGGCTCAGTTTACCTGAATTCTCTGTTTCAGGCTATCTCACAAAGGTCAATAACACTATTAATCAGAGTTCAGATCATGTCAAAGCTTGACAGGGATAGGTTTTGTCTCCAGGCTCACTAGTGTGGCCACAGGCAGACCTGAAGTCCTCATTGAATGCTGACTGAAGGTATTAGTTCTTTGCCATTTGTCTCCTTCTAGAGAGCTACTTACAACGAGAGAGGGAGAGAGAGAGAGAGAGAAAGAGAGAGAGAGAGAGAGAGAGAGAGAGAGATCATAGGCATTTAAGACAATCTAATCTCATAAATGGTTTCTCATCTTTTTTTTTTTTTTGCCATGTTCTTTTTGTTAGGAGAAAGTCACTATGTCTAGCCTCACACTCAGAAGGGATTACAAAGGTCCTGAGTGTCAACAGATGAGATCATTGGTGCCATTTTAAGATTGCCTACAACAGATGTTCTGAAGGATATTTGGTAAGCTACAATTTACTGCAGCTTGCTTATCTTCCTTTCATTCATAAACACGCAAATGTTTAGCATTGATACTTCTAAACACACACATATTCTTCATAACCCATTAAGTTCTGTGATAGTCATGAATATTCAGATTCGATGTTAAGGTAATTACAGAGTTCAAGAGAACACTCCCTTTATTTTGAGAATATAAAATTTGATAGATAAAAAAGTTAAATTACTTCACTGAAGTCATACAGCTGGTTACTCATTACTTAAAATGTTAGAGCTAATACATGTTTTCTGACTTACAATTTATTAAGATATTGAGAATATTATGCAGGTTAATTGTAGATGGTCACTGTGTTAAGCCACTGAAATTTTGGCATTTACCTCTTAAGCAGCTGTGTTAGTATAACTAACATGCAACTGCTATTAGAGGAGCACTAACATCAACAAAAAATCCTAAAAGGTATATCATTGCCTAGTAGGAAATCAGTGGGTATCAAGAAAATCTGGGTCAGAGACTGGAAAATTTAGAGTTAATATATGCAGTGGCAAAATATTTGTCAAAAATCTATATGCATACCTAAATCTGTACATTCTGAGTCCCAAAATAAATGAATGGAGCAAAGCCTACAAAATAGCTACTGTATAAACGGGTAAAAACAAAATTTTACATGTTTAAGCCATTAAAAATTTCAGGCTCACCTGTTTTTGCAACAAGTGCCACCTTAAGCAATACCACCTTCTTGTACAAATCGATCCCTTACTGGTATCATTCATTTTTGCACTCATGGAGGGCTTTCTTCCTCCTAATTACCAGATTTTTTGTGGTTTTGTCAAAATTATTTTAAGAATACTAGAGATTAGAAATGTGGGAAAAGGACGTGGCAATCCACTCCCAAGGCAATCCCGAAACAGTCAGACAATGAAAACACAATGAGTGTCCGCTAAGAGTCAGACATGACTTGACAGCACCTAACAACAGCAACAGAAGAGATTAGAAATAAAAAAACATGAAAGCCCTTGCTTTCTTCAGCCAACTGTGCCAAAATGTTTATAGTATCTCACTGATGCTTTATGGTAACATGGAGAAAATAAAGTCTTTATTCCCATTTTACAGATAAGAAAACTGAGGCTGAGAAAATGTGCATAAAAGTTATACCTGGTAACTGGAAGTTATTAGATACCTAGGAGCAGGAGATGAGAATAAAGATGTGATTAATAATCATCTAACTCCTGAATATGATTAATACTTCTAAAGAGAATATGTTATATGGGAAGAGAAAAACAAAACAAAAAAGAAAGAGAAGACAAAAGAAAAGACCTACTGCAGAGTTTGAGAAATAGCTAACTTGAAAGCATGGCTACCAGAAGCTGTTGAATGAGAGTGACAAGTCAGAGAGGTATGAGGAAGAATAGCACAGTGTGCTTTCATCAGAGAAGATAACCAGGGATATAAAATGTAAAAAAAAGCAAATAAATTAGGGAAAAAGTATGTTTTCATTAAAATTATAAGTAAAAACATGAACTCAGCAAGAACAGTGTAAGAGATGGAGGTCTGAATTGTCGTGTGATGAGGAGCTGAAGACAGTGAGTACATGAAGCATTATGAAAATATTTGACTATTGGAGGATATATAGGTGTTAGTTGGAGTGAAGTATGTGGTTGAGGTTTTTAATTAGGTTTTATATTGCAAAAGGATCAGTAGAAAAGAAAGGGCAATGGTACAGAAAAAAGAACTCAGAAGTTAGAAAACACACAGACCTGAGAAACCTAGGAATAAGGGATCTTGTACTAAGGAGGAGGACTTACATTTTAATCTTAACTAAAAGGTAAAAAAGGTAAATGATAATACAAGCAAGTATGGGGTTGAGATGTAGATCAGTGGTAGAGCACTTGCCTGGCATGTAATAGGCCCTGAGCTTCAGTTTGTAGAATAATTTTAGGTAAGAGAAATAACATAATTCTTGCTTGGTATGTTCTATTTTCCCTTTCAAGAAAGATATAGGATTTGATGACTGAAATAAAGTGTAGTTAAAGGCTTGAAAAGAGTGGATATGATTTGAAATTTTTTTAATTGGAAAGAGAGTTAATAATAAAACACAAAAACAATATAGCTCTGCTGGTTGGAGAACCTACTTTAAGTTGGAGGCCAAACACTATATAAATCAAAAGCACAAGGATTCTGTATAGTATTTGATCTACTGTATCTGAGTTATAAATTTATCCTAAAGAAATAATTATAGGCATACTCAAAATATAGACATGTGTATCCATGATAGAATTTTTAATAGCCAACAACTGGAAACAAAACAAATGCCTATTGACAGGAAGATTTTTTAAATAAATTATGGTACATCCATAAAAAGAATATGAAGGAGGTATCAGGGAGTTAAAATTACATTTTAGAACATTTAAATAGCCTAGAAATATGTTGATAATATGTCTAATAAAAAATGTAGGTTATAGAAAAGAGCATATAGTGTAATAACATAAATGCATATGTATATGTGATGACTATATGTGTAAAAATAGTTCTACTGGATGGCATTATGTGCGTTTTAGGGTGGCTAAAACAAGCCATCATCTACTAGGTGGCTTATTAAAAAATAGAAATTTATTCCTAATAGTTCTAGAGGTTAGGAAATCTAAGATAGATTCATCAGCATTCTTGGTCTCTGATGAAGGCCTGCTTCTTGGGTTGCAGAAGCTGTCCTCTCCCAATAATCTCACATGGTAGAAGCTACAGAGACCTCTCTACTAGGCCTTTTTATAAAGGTACCATTCTCATTCATGACCTCATGTCCCAAGCACTTCCTACCGCTTAATACTATCAACTTGGGAGTTAGAACATCAGCATACAACATTGAAAGGAACACAAAGATTCCTTATCTGCATTTATATGTATTTCCATAACAAGAACTTACAATTACTATCATTAAAAATACATTATTTTGGCCACTGGAACCTCAAGTAGGAGGAAGAGAGACTGAATGGTGGTGAGTTTGAAGGATGGAGAGGAATGGCTGGCACTGCCAGAACTCTGAGTCTAAGAAAGTCTATTCAGGCTGAGGTGTGTTTAGGGCCTGGGAGGGCCTGCAATGGAGAGAAGCGATGCTGCAGGAACTAGGAGGCAGTAGTGCTATTAGGCACCAGGAGTGTCTGTGGGACTGGGAGACTAAGAGACACTATTTAGGCTGTGGCACCTACAGGACCTGGGAATGGTGGTGATGCAGAGAAGTGGTGCCCATAGGATCAGCAGACTTAAGAGTGATGGTCCAGCCTGGCATGCCAGCGCACACCTATAATCCCAGTGACTCAGGAGGCAGAGGCAAGAGGATCAGAAGTTCGAGACCAGAGGCAGTCTGTGTAATTTAGCGAGGAGACCCTGTCTCAGAAAGTAAAACAATGGGCTGAGGGTGCAGCTCAGTGGTACAGCACTTGCAAAGTATGCAAGCAAGAGGCCCTGGATTCAACCCCCAGTATGAAAACAAAACAAAAACAAAAACAAAAAGCACGATGGTCCAAGCGGTACTGCATTTAGGGTCCAAGAGCACAAGCAATGCAGAGAAGAGGCACTGCTGGTCCAGGTAACCTAAGGGAGATAGCTCAAGGTGTGGTGAGGTCAGGGCCCAGGAGTGCTGGTGTCACAAAAAGGGGTGCCAAAGGTCCAAGGAGCCTGGGAGAGATAGAGATAGAGATAGAGAGAGAGAGAGAGAGAGAGAGAGAGAGAGAGCTCTCATACAGTGGAATTTCTAGGGCCTAGGAGTGCCAGCATGCAGTGGAATGACACTGCACTACCAGGGGCTTAAGAGACACAGATTAGGTGGTGATGCACTTGGGGGCTAGGAGTGCAGGCAACAGGGAAAAACAGATGGGGCAGTGCTGACTGCAGAGGCTGCAGCAAGAGCTAGGTACCAGCACCTGAGCCTGGGACTTATGGGGGAGAGAGGGAAAGGAAGTGCCAGTGACCCATCATCACCCAGCCTCTTTGGTATGGGTAAGGAGAACCTCTCTATATACAAGAGGGGATAAGACCTAGTATCCAGACTAATAAATAGGCAAACCTTAACAGGAAAATACAGAAAACAAAAGGTCAAGCTGGATGGGAAGATTCAATAAGCCAAAGCCCCTCAACAGATAATTTCAAAGTAACTGGATTCTTAGAGATCCCAGATGAAGAATTTGTAATCCTGCTTATAAATATGTTGAAAGACCTCAAAAACACCACAGTGAGAGCAAATGATTTGCTGGACATAAAAGTATCTAACTTGGAAGAAATAGTCTGCAAAGAAATTAAAATCCTGAAGAAGAATCAAACAGAAATCCTGTAGATACAAGGCAAAGTCATCAACTCAATATTACGTAGAATCTTTATTATCCAGCCTAGATGAAGCCAAAAATAAGACCTGATAGTGAACAGAAAGGTAAGGATCTTATTTACTCAAATGCCAAGCAAGTAAGAAGGATGGAGCAATATGATCAAGATTTTTCAAGACATCTTCAAAAAGAGGAAAAAACACAACCTATGAATTCAGGTAATGCATGAAGAAGGTGCAAACAAAATGAAAGGATTAGGAAATTTATTCAAAGAGATATTAGATGACAACTTCCAAAACCTAAGGGAAGAGCTGCCTACCTATACAAATGAAATATGTAGAAGTCCAAATACAGTAGATCAGAACACGTCCTCTCCATGACATAGTATCATTGGAATGCTAAATCTAGAAAGCAAAGAAACTATTCTAAAAGTTACAAGAGAGAAATGCCAATTCACTTACATAGGCAATACCACTAGAAGAACAGTCGATTTCTCAAGAATAAGCTTAAAGGCAAAGAAACCTTGGCCAGACATCATTGCAGGCCTGAAAAATAATGTTTCAACCAAGGTTACATTACCCAGAGAAGCTATCTATTAAAATAGATGATGAGATCAAGACATTCCATGATAGTCACTGGTTTACATGACTCACAGCCACTTCAGAGGCTCCTCAACAAAACACTGCAAACGGGAAAGTAAGACAACCCCAAATACAAGGCCAAAGGAATGAATAATAAACATGAGTGAAACTTAAGGTAACAAAAACCTAAATATGAATAAAAAATAAAAAAACAAACACCAAATTGATGTAGAATAATAAGCTTCTCTCAATAATTATTCTCAATGTAAATGGTCTTAATTCATCATTCAAGAAGTATAGACTGACCAATTGGATTAAAAAACATAAATTCAAGCCAGTCATGGTGGTGCATGCCTGTAATCCCAGCCACTGGGGGAGACAGAGGCAGGAGGATAGCAAGTTTAGACCAGAGGCAATGTGCATAATTTGCTGTTGTTGTTGTTTGGTATCGTCTATTCAAGTCCGACTCATAGCAACCCTACATACAGCGGATTGAAACACTATCTGTGCCAGGCACATGATCATATTTATGTTTAAGTCCATTGTTGCCCACACTGTGTCAATTCATCTGGTGGAGGGTTTTCCTTTTTTTCATTGACCTGCCACTCTCCCAAACATGATGTCTTTCTCCAGGGATTGGTCTCTCCTAACTACATGTCCAAAATATGTAAGATGCAGTCTGGCCATTCTTGCTTCCAAGGAGCACTCTGGTTGCACTTCTTCTATGACAGATCTGTTGGTTCTTTTGGCAGTCCATGGTATATTCAATAGATGTCTCCAGTGCCATTATTCAAAAGCATCAATTCTTTTTCTGTCTCTCTTGTTCAATGCCCAGCTTTCACAACCATATGATGTGACTGAAAATACCATGGCATGAGTCAGATGCACCTTTGTCTTCAATGTGAGGGATGTCACTGCATAATTTAGGGAAACTGTATCTCAAAAAATATAAAAAAATGGGCTGAAGGTGAAGCTCTGTGGTACAGCACCTGTAAAGCATGCAAGTACAAGGCCATGGGTTCAACCTCCAGTTCCTGAAAAATAAAACAAAATAAACTCTTGATATGTAGCTTTTAAGTGTCTTACCTCATTCATAAAGACCATAAAAGACTGAAAATTAATGGCTTGAAAACAATATTCCAAATATATTGTAACCAAAAAAAAAAAAAAGCAGTAGTAGTTACACTAATTTCTGACAACTTAGAATTCAATCGCAAACTAATCAGAGGAGACAAAGGACTCTACATATTAGTAAATGGAACTGTAAACCAGGAACCCATAATGATACTTAATATTTATTTACAAAATATAGGAGCACCTAGCTTCATAAAACAAATTTTATTGGAGATAAAGCAGCACATTGGGCCAGACACAATAATTATGGGAGATTTCAATACTCCATTACTGCCAAGAGACAGGCCATCAAAGCAAAAATTCAACAGAGAAATGATGGACTTAAATAGTACCATAGACCAGTTGGACCTTATAGATGCCTACAGAATATTCCATCCATTAGATAGAAAATATCCATTCTTCTCAGTACTACATGGTACTTTTCTTAAGATAGATAACATTTTACTCCACAAAAATGACCTCAACAAGTACAAAAAAATAGAAATCATCCCCTGTACCTTATCAGATCACAATGGAATAAAACTAAAACTCAAAATTAAGAAAAATTTCAGAAATGTTAGAAACTTATGGAGACTAAATAATACACTCCTGAATCATCAATGGGTCATTGAAGAAATCAGGGAGAAAATTTAAAAATTTCTGTAACCATACGAGGATGAAAACATCCTACCAAAATTTGTGTGACACAACAAAGGCAGTTCTAAGATGGAAGTTCATAGCCATGAACAACTTCATCAGTAAGCTAGGGAAGCCTCAGTTAATTAACTTAATGACACATCTCAAGGCACTAGGAGGCCAAAAATAAGACAACAGCACAAGGAGTACTCAGACAGAAATTATTAAGATCAATTCTTAGATTAGCCAATTAGAAACTAAAAGGACAATTCAAAGAATTAATGAGATTAAGAGATTTTTCTTCAAAAAGGTTAATGAAATAGACTTTCCCAAGTCTAACCAAAAGAAAGAAAGAAAAGGCTAAAATTTTAAAAATTAGAGATGAGAATTGGGTCATAACCACTGATACCAAAGAAATCAAGAAAATCATCATGGAATACTTTAAGAAATTGCCCTCCCCCAAAATTGAAAATACAGAAAAAAATGGATAAATTCTTTAACACATGTGAATTACCAAAATTAATCCTGGAGGACATAAGCAATGTAAACAGACACATTATCTTCACCAAAGTAGAGACAGTAATAAAAAATCTCGCAACAAAGAAAAATCCAGATCCTGTTGGAAAAATCCAGATCCTGTTGGGTTCACTACAGAATTCTACGAAACCTTGAAAGAATTAACACCTATTCTCCTCAAACTATTTCATAAAATAGAAAATTAAAGGACACTTCCAATTTCATTCTATGAAGCCAATATCACCCTAATACCCAAACTGGGCAAGGATACCTGAAAGAAAGATAACTATAGACCAATTTCCCTGATTAACATTGATGCAAAATTCCTCAATAAAATTCCACGAAAGCAAATTCAGCAACACCTAAAAAAGATCATATTGTCTGATCAAGTGAGCTTCATTCCATAGATGCAAGGCTGGCTCAACATACAAAAATCAAACAATGTAATTCAACATATGAAGAGACTTACAGATAGAAATCACAGGATCATCCCAATCAATGCTGAGAAGCCTTTGACAATGGGAAACATACTTTCATGGTAAAAATTCTGGAGAAATTGGGCTTAATAGGGAAATAAGTCTACATCATAAAGGCCATCTATGAAAAATCCACAGCCATTATCATATTAAACAGAGAAAAACTGAAGCCATTCCCTCTAACATTAGGAAGAAGTCAAGAATGTCCATACTCTTCTCTCTTATTCAATATTTTGATAGAATTCCTAGCCAGAGCAACCAGGCAAGAGAAAGAAATCAAAGGGATAGAGATGATAGGCAAAGAAGAGGTCAAATTATCTTTATTTATGTATGACATGATCCTTTACCTACAGGACTCCAAAAATTCCTCCAGAAAACTCTAAGAGCTGATTAAATCCTTCAGCCTAGTATCAGGATACAAAATTAACACTCAAAAATCAGTAGCCTTCCTTTATACCAAGAGTGAACAGGAAAGGCAGGAAATTAAGGTAACAATCTCATTCACAATAGCCTACTAAAGAATTAAATATTTGGGAATAAATCTAACCAAAGACCCTGAAGGTCTCTACAAGGAAACTTCAAAACACTAAAGGACGAAATTGCAGAGGATACTAGAAGATGGAAGGAACTCCTCTGCTCATGGATTGGGAGAATCATTATTACAAAAGTAGATATACTACCAAAACCAATTTACAGATTTAATGCAATCACCATTAAAATTCCAATGACAAACTTTGCAGAAATGGAAAAAAAATAAACCTAAAATTCACATGGAAACATAAATGATCACATATAGCCAAAACAATCTTACCCTGCAAAAACAGTGCAGGCAGGATCACAACACGACTTCAAATTGTACTACAGGGTAAAACTACAGTTGCAAAAACAGATTGATACTGGCACAAAACTAGGCTTAAAGAGCAATGGAACAGAATTGAAGACCCAAAGATACTACAGCCACCTGATTTTTGACAAAGGTTCTAAGGATGTTCAATGAGAAAAGATAGCCAAGTGATGCTGGGAAAATTGAAAATAGACCTGTATCTCTCAATGTGCATGAAAGTCCATTCAAAATGGATACAGACCTCAATATAAAACTGGAAACATTAAAACTACTGGAAGGAAAGAGAGAAAACATGCTCATAGGCATAGGCAAGTATTTCCTTTAAAAGACTACAGTCGCCCAGGAAATGGCACCAAGAATTGACAAATGGGATTACATGAAACTAAAAAGCTTCTGTAGGCCAAAGGAAACAATCAACAGAGTTAAGGGAGAGCCCACTGAATGGGAGAAGATCTTAGCATGCTACATATCTGACAGGGGACTGATTTCTAGAATATGTAAACAACTTAATAAACAAATTCCAAGACAACAAACAACCCAATACATAAATTGGCAAAGGAAATGAGTAGAGAGTTCTCAAATGAAGAAGTTCAAAGGACCAAGAAACATGAAAAAAATGACCAATATCCCTAGCCATTAGGGAAATATAAACCAAAAGAATACTTAGAGTCCATCTTACTGCAGTAAGAATGACCAAGATCAGCAAAACAAAAATAACAAGTGCTGGTGAGGATGCAGAGAAAAAGGATGTCTTTTACACTGCTGTTGGGACTGTAAATTATTTCAACCACTTTGGAAATCAATCTGGAGATACTTTAGAAAACTAAGAATAGAACTGCCATATGACCCAGCTATACCACTCCTGCAAATATACCCAATGGAAAAGAAACCATCATACCAAAGGAACAGCTGCATGTCCATATTTAATGCAGCACTTTTCACAATTGCAAGGATATGGAACCAGTCAAGATGTCCATCAATAGAGGAATGGATAAATAAAGTGTGGTATATATACATAATGGAATATTACTCAGTAATAAAGAAGAATGAAATAATGTCTTTTGCAGCAAAATGGATGAAACTGGAGAATAGCATCTTAAGTGAATGACCACAGGCCCCAAAAGATAAATACCATATGTTCTCATTCATATGTGGGAGCTAAATCTAACTTGGGCTGGGATTTAGCTCAATTGGTAGAGTGCTGCGCTGCAGTCTCTGAGGTCCCGAGTTCAATTCCCAGCACCGAAAAATGGGAGAAGAGCCTGGCAATCCACTCCCAAGGCAATCCTGAAACAGTCAGGCATTGAAAACCCTATGAAGGTCGCTATGAATCTGATACCGACTCGACAGCACCTAACAACAACAACAAATCTAACTTAAATAATCAATCAAGTATATCTAAGAAGGCAAAATGGAAAGCAAAGTAGAAAAGGGGGACAGGGGTCTAGCAGGAGGAGCAGAAGCTGAGGAAGGGGGCAAGAGGAAGGTAAATAATGAGGAGGAATAAAGCGGGAGATGATAATCTAAAAATAGATAATGCAACAATACAAATACATGGGCAAAAAAGGGAATATAACTCACAAGTGCATATTTGTTTTACTACATATTAATCAAAAGATTCTATGAAATATATAAGTTGCTGAAAGTGTAACCAAAAATGATATAATAGTTGTACAATGGAAATAGCAAAGCCTTATGACTCTGCATACCACCAACATTTATAAATTAAGGGGATATAATTTTAAAAAATACTATTTTGCTGTGTGTAGTGGCATATGCCTTTAATCACAGCAATTTGGGAGGCATAGGCAGGAGGATCAAAGTTTTGAGGCCAGAGGCAGCCTTATGCAATTTAGCAATAGGTGGTCTCCAGATAATAATAATAAAAACAATCAAAGGAGCTGGGGGTACAACTCGCTGTTAGCATACTTGCAAAGTATGCACAAGGCCTTGGGTTCAATCTCAGTACCACACACAAACAAAATTTAAATACACTATTTTTTTGAGAATTTACTGATAATATAAATATGATTCATAACATAATACACCACACCCTAACCTGTTATTCTGAAGAATATTATTACTATGTAGCATTAGTAGGTATATGTAAGGAGAAATACTCATAGGTTGGAAATTTTTTTAAACTTACATTTTACAACAGATTTTTTAATGATAGGAATGGTCAGAACTTCTTATTGGATAATTTTCATTGTAATTCTTTGTGCCCTTTTAATTGACCATTGAAGGCTTTTTGCACAAAAATATACTAAAATTCTTTAAAATTTGTATTTCTTATACTCCTTTGGAAATGAAGTGTTAACATTAGATTTCTTAAGACCATAGAGCTTCACTATCTCTGGGTACTTTAGTGTCATGACACTGGTAAGCAAGAGTAAGGGGTGGCACAATATGGGCTGATAAAAATTGTCAGGTTTTAGAAATCTCTCTTCAAGGGTACATGACTCCATGTACGGTTTAGTTTGTTTTTTCCCATTTCAGAGATATTGTTTCGTAGGTGACAGAACTTTTGCACTGCTTCAGAGGTGCGACATTCTGCCTTTTAACCAATTTAAATCAAAGAAGCTATGTGACTGAACAATGCTTGTGGAAATCACCTCTGAGAGATAGACCTATCAGTGTTACTGAAAATAAGGTTATATAAAATGTGATAACATAAAACTTTAACATGTGAGCCTTTAATGGCTTCTGCTACTTATCTAATAGCTTTTGAGGTATGAAACCAAGGCTTAATTATATGCTTATCATTTTAAATTTATTCAAGATGTTTTATCTTGGAGCAGTGGAAGTATATTTACCTTCTTTCTAATTATTCAACTGTAATTTTCTACTCATCCTAATCTGCTTTTTTAAGTGAATATATCCAAAAATTTTATTAAAATTTATTAAATAATGAGAGAACTCATAAGATGTTACAACTAGTTTGCAGGAGACTCCAAAGAGTAGAGACCTATATAGGCCCATCATGAATGTTTAAAAATTTGCTTAATTGATGCAAAACCCGTCGATATCCGCAGAGCAATGATCAATTTCATTCTACTGAACAAAATAATTTGCACTCTTCTGGTCAAGATTCATTCACATTATTATTGGTTTTCTGTCATTTCCAGAATAATAAAATAGTCAAATACAATGAAAGTCACAAACACCATAGAGTCAGATATCCCCAAAGGGTGTACTGTAGACAGTGCATATTTTCAACTGAATACTTCTAGGAATTTTGGTACACTCCAGAGTCTTTCATAATTTTTCCTCAAAGTGTCTCCTCACCTTGTAATTATAATAATCACACATTTTGATTACATAATAATGAGGATTTTACTAGATTTGACATCATTATGTGTAAGTTCAGTGAGAATATTAATATGCCATATGGGCTCTCTTCATGTTAGTTTTTCAAATCAAGACCACTACAGTATTGAACAATTAAAAATAGTGTAAGAGTTTTTGTCATCAGTTAATGTGGGCGTATGGTGTTATGTGTCAAAAAAAGTACACACATTTAAAGTGATATTAATTATGTATTACTTTTCAAAGTTGAACTGAGCTACCATGGTAACCACTTTGAGCACCTCTTGTAATTGCAGAAGTCAAATGTGACTTGTATTCATTATTTGTTATCAATATATATTGAGTATTACAATTTTAATATTTAAAAAGGTGTATACGTTTTGGTGGGGGGCTGAGGTTTAGCTCAGTTGGTAGAGTGCTGTGCTGCACTCTCTGAGGACCTGGGTTCAATCCCCAGCACTGCAAAAACAGGAGAAGGACTTGGCAATCCACTCCTGAAGCAATCCTGAAACAATCAGTCATTGAAAGCCATATGAGGGTCACTATGAGTTGGACCCAACTCAATGACTCCCAATAACAACACACATTTTATGGCACCCTCTGTATATATTGCCCGGGCAGCCTCTGGACTTGAACTAGAGATGATCCTGCCTCAGCCTCCTGAGTAGCTGTGATCAGACATGTGCACAGCATCTGGTGAAATATTTATGTTGATAAAATTTCACAAATACCTGTTCAATCTAGGAAAGTCTCGTTATCACTTCTGATTTGATAATTTTTCCCATGTAATTCATCAAACAAACCTAATTAGATACTTCTGGGTTCTATTTTCAAGAAGTGAATCAACAAATCTTCGTGATTTTCCAAGGAGCATCTGGAAAACCTGTTTTAGGTCTAACAATATCCTCAAAAGTTTTACCTTATATTTTGCTATTTTAAAATCTGATTTTTAGAAGAAAAAAACAGAAAAACTTTTCCAAAAGAGAATTGGAGCCAGGTACTGTGGTGCATGCCTGTTGTCCCAGCAACTTGGGATGCTGAGGCAAGAGGGTCACGAGTTCAAGGCTAGAGGCAGCCTGCACAATTTATCAAGGTCCTATCTCAAAATAAAAACTAGAAAAGGGGGTAGGGGTCTAGCTCAGTTGTAAAGCACTTTAGCATGTGCTAGATCCTGGGTTCAATATTCAATGCCCCAGTACTAAAAAACAAAAACTGAGAGAGAGAGACAGAGAGAGAGAAGGAGAGAGAAAGAGAGAGAGAGGGAGAGGTATTGTAGGTATAAGAGAAAGAGTGTGCAGTTAATGGCTTAACTGAAGTGAAAAATAATCCATTAAAAATCTTTGATAATAATAGGATTGTAAAGAATTTTATCTCTTTGACAAATGAAAACTTTTGTTTTTGTTCTTTCTTACCTTTAAATGCTTAAGAATATAGGATAGTAGAGTTAACATAAAGCATAGAAAATTATTTTGGCAAAGAATAGACTTACAATATAAGTAAATTGTATGGAAAATAAAGAATTACCTTTTATTACTATAGGTGAAGGTAATAACTGCGAAAGTGAAGAAGCAATCTAATCAGGATTGAATATACTGCTAAAATTTTAACACTTTTAGTAGCTTCTATTCAGGTCTAGATATTATAATCTAAGACAAATAAAATCCCATATTTAACCTTTTTATAATATTTAATATCACACAAAAGTAATATTTTGCTAAAGATTACTGAAAAGAGAGTGCAGCAATATATAGACAGAGAGCTGCTGGAAAATTAAACTGGATCCAGAAGAAGGCGTGGAACCAGGGACATCACTGCTGATGTCAGATGGATATTATCTGAAAGCAGAGGATACCAGGAGGATGTCTACCTATGTTTTATTGACTATGCAAAGGCATTTGACTATCTTCTTACAAGTGGGTCAACACACAGCTTCATGGTAAATGGAGAAAATATTGAGGTTGTCCAAGATTTTACTTAGTTCTACAATCAACATGTGCTGGGATTTAGCTTAGTTGGTAGAGCACTGCTCTGTAGTCTCTGAGGTCCTGAGTTTGATTCCTGGCACCACAAAAGTGGGAGAAGGATGTGGCAATCCATTCCTGAGGCAATCCCGAGACAGTCAGCCATTGAAAACCCTGTGAGGGTTGCTATGAGTAGGACATGACTTGACGGCACTTAACAATACATAACACAATCAACACTTGTGGAAGCAACATTCAAGAAATCAAAAGATGCATTGCACTGGGGAAGGCTATTGCAAAAGACCTCTTTCAAGCACTGAAAAGTGAAGACACTATGTTGAAGATGAAGATGTTCCTGACTCATGCCATAGTATTTTCTATTGCATCATTTGATTGTGAAAGATAGACACTGAGTACAGAAGACAGGGGAAGAATTGATGCTTTTGAATTATTGTGCTGGAGATGAACATTGAATATACCATGTGCTGCCAAAAGAATGAAAGGATCTGTCTTAGAAGAAGTGTAAGCCAAATGCTTCTTGGAGGTAAGGATGGATGGACTGCATCTGTGGGTTTTGGACTTGTAATCAGGAGGAACCATTCCCTGGAGAAGGGCGTTATGTTTGCGAGAGTGGTAGGTCAATGAAAATAAGGAAGACCCTCAACTAGATGGATTGATACAGTTTCTGGAACAAGGGCCTTAAACATATAAAACCTCATGTGCCTGGCACAGAACTGGGGAGTGTTAAGTTCTGTTGTACATAGGTTTGCTATGAGTTGGACCAAATTTGATGACACCTAACAAGAACAACAACAATAGCATTTTATATTATAGAACAAACTGAAACTTTAGGATAGCTCTTAGAAAAATTAACCAGATATAGCCCAGGTATGGTGATGCATGTCTGTAATCCCAGCAACTTGGGAGGCAGGAGCAGGATTGCAAGTTCAGGGCCAAAGGCAGTAACTTAGTAAGATTCTGTCTTGAGATTAAAAAATTAAAAAGAGGACAAAGATACAGCTCAGTGGTAGTGTGGGCACAAAAAGTATGTGCAAGACCCTAGGTTCAGCCCCCAGAACCACAGCGGGGAAAAAAGAAAATTAACAAGATACAAACAAGTTTCATAATTACATTGAGATGTTATTTATGTTAACATGCAGTACATTCAAATAATAACAAATTTTATTAAAAAGTCAGTTTTAATTTCTATATTCATTATTAGAATTCACATAAATAGAAGTTCTTCGGGGTCTTCAAACATTCCTAAGAATCTGAAGACATCCAGAAAACAAATTTCAGCACAACTGCTTTGGGATGAATTAATACTTTCATTGAGATATAAAGCCATTGAATTATCACTATATTTTGCTCTCAATTACTAATATTAATTATAACTTTTAACAAAGGTAACTACTATTAGAGTAGGAGTGTGAAATAGATAACTGTCTTATATAAACCTTTAAACAGATTAGTAAATCAAATGAAAATAAAATAATGAAGTTTTTGA